>JAOUQT010240078.1:0-17378 GCA_025769995.1 Xyliphius kryptos | reverse complement strand
ATCCTAGGAGAGTGATGCTCAGTTCTACGATTACGTCGCCTGGTCGTCACCCACTCGCCCTGCTGCAAGGGCTCTAACGCCGGAGATTTAGGACCTGATCCTGTGGCATTTGGGCTGGCTAAACCGGTCCCTAACACAACTCCACTAGCATGACCCTGTTCTAAAACCCGAATGCTCTCCTCTATCATCACTTTTCACAGGCTAAATTATCACTAGTAACGGCGGAGTACCTATACATACTGGACTGGGGGCAAGCAACCAGGGGGGTTGTCGCCATCATGTAAGGTTGATATAAAGATATGAACTTAGCTTCGGATGAAGATGAACGTTGAAGTCCTTCTGATGTATCCGATGAGATGAATCAGCTGGATTGTGAAGATTCATTGATGGAGATCGGGCTTGTGAGTTTTTCTGATTTATCAGCTTTGAGTGAAGTTCTGAGGTTTACGACTCCGTTTGTAGAGTTCAGCGTTGGATCCAATGAAAATCTGACAAAAATCCGGTTAACAAATGGATTCGGAAAAATGTTTTTAAAAGAAACGGTTTAAATATGTGTAAAAAGAAAAGAAAAAGCGCTAGCCATAAGTGTTAGCGTTAGTGGATAATGCTAATTCATTCAGCGGAAAAAAGCAGAAAAGAAGCTGTGTAATAACGGTGGGAAAAAAAAGCGAAACAATTCTACACTTAATAGAAGTAACAAAATAATACTTATTTCAGCTTTCTTGATAGAAAAATAGCTACAATTTCGTACAACTCGACCGCTGCTACACGCTGATCTTGAGTCTGCCTATTTAAATAATTAATCAAAAGGGGTGTGCTCAAAATAATAGTAGCGTTTCTTCATTCTGTGAAGAAACAGGTGTGAATCATGTGGCCCTAATTTAAGGGGGATGCCAGCACATGCTGTACATGCATTTCTCATTGAAAGCCTGGAAAATATGGGTCATTGTTCAGAAGAAAAGCAAACTTTGATTAAAAAATGTATTGAAAAGGGTAAAACTTATTGACTGTGTTTTTGCGAATGTTTGAATTTGTTTTTGTTATATGTACATGTTGGAACTGCATAGTTTGGGGCATGAGGGCATGATGAATCTCAATTCTAAGTCTGTCTCCATTCAACAGGCTTCACCCATCACACCCTTAAGCACAATGTTCTAAATATGTAAGATGCCACAACTGTGACTCTAATACATTTGTGACCAGTGGACTGCTAAGGTAAGCTGATCAGATACACCCAGGGACAGGGCGCTAAACTGTCACTGGGCACACTTACACACAGCCACACGCACTATAAGAGGCAATTTAGAGCAGTCCATTTACCTTGAATCCAGGTGTTTGGACTGGGGGACGAAATCCATAAGGACTCAGGGAGAACACCACGCAGGTTGGTATTTGAACCTTGGAATAGCCAGCGCTGAAGGGAAACGTACTAACCAATAAGCCACTGTGCTGTCTGTAAATGCAGTTTAAATTATAATTATTTTTTATTTTTCAGGAAATTTCATTATATCCTATTTAAATTAAATAATTTCTAGTTATGTTAATGGTTTAAATACAGCGGCGATTCTCATTTAAATCAGTCTCCAATTAATTGTGTTATACATTTTGGTGATGGTTTTTGAAGTTTTTTTTAGTAGCTTTTGTCTTCCAACTCACAGATAGTTTGTCACAATGTTATGTTTTTTAATATATTAGGCACAATTTCAATGTGGAGTATAATATTTTTTCAACAAATAATTAAACTGAGCTTTAAATGGGCTTTTTTTAAAATGTTAAAATGTGCATATAATAAAATTTGTACTGCTTCATGAGCAATTTGATGTATTTTACTAAATGAAAACCAATAATTTTATAACTAGACACATGGCCTGAATTTGTGGTTATGTTTATAGCAAATTGGGTAAACTTTAATTAACTTCTTACACCCTTAAAAAAAGTATGACAATATGACAAAATATGCCAGTCAGACAAAAGCTGGTTCTTAGAAAGAATGGCACACGTCACACTGATTGGTTTATTTGTATGACTTTTACACCCATAAAACACCCACGAATCTTGGCATTACTATTGCAAAGACACCCTTACACGGCCTAAATCAATCTGCGTAGTGCGTGGTTGACGGCATGCTAAAGATGACTAAAATAATGCCTTTTAATCTGCTTCCTGTTTTTTGTAAAGAGTTCAAGTTCAGGTATTTAATTTACAAAGCTTAAAAAAGAAGAAAAATATATTTTTAGGAAGAAACCTTTAGTGGACCAGTGGTCTCAGTGGGGGACTCATCCTCCTTGAGCGGCCGGGCAGCATCAACAGTGTAGAACAGCCATGTACATATTGTGTAGGGATTAGGCATACATATTAAACATTTTAACTATAAAAGTCTATTGAGCCCAATGCTATCAGCCCATCAGAAGCCCAGGTTTCATCAGATAATTGTCATAGCGATAACACACAGGAAAAGTGGTTAGAGTTAATAAAGTACATAATTACGTAATAAACTGAGTATGGTTGGCATGAGTAAAGAGTATATAAACCTCCACAGAATCTGGAAAAGTAAACATTTTAAATATCGTGGTAATGAAAGCAATGGTGTGGATTTGTATAGTAAACATTCCAACCCATACATTCCTTCATCCATTATCTTCCGCATAAGCTTCTACTAGGCTCATGAGAGGGTGGTGGGGTTTCCATGCCCATCCAGTGGAAAAAGATTTGGGCACTTGGCAGATACACCCAGGAAAGGGTGCCAGTCTATTGATCACATACTCACACTGACACACACACAGGAGTGGTAAAGTGTGGCAATCTGTGAAGCTCTGGTAAATTCCATGCCCAGGAGAGTTAAGGCAGTTCTGGAAAATAATAGTGGACACACAAAATATTGACACTTCAGGACCTTTCACCAAGGGGTGTTATCACTTTTGTTGCTGGTCGTTTATACATAAATGGCTGTATATGGAGTTATTTTGAGGGAAGAATAAATTTACACTGTTAAATAATCTACACACAGACCACTTTTAATTTTGTCAGTTTTGTCCCATGAAAAGATATACTTAATTATCTGCAGAAATATAAGGGATGTAATCATGTTTGTGATACTCTGTGTTGTGATACACCTTGAATCAATGTTTTTGAACTAAGGGAGGAAACCATAGAACCCGAAAGAAACAGACACGGGAAGAAACTCCACCAAGAGCAGGATTTCATCCTGGATCTCCAGCGCTAAAAGGTGAACGTGCCAACCACTACACCACCGTGGCACCCTATACACACTTTTGACTATTTATCGATATATACTTTTCTTAATGAGATTTTTTTTCACATAAGTGCATATGGTAAAAGGATAATAAACATGTGGACATGTGGACATGTGTACTCACAGGTGCTCAACCATCAGGAAGCGCAATGCAAAGTGAAAGAACTCTACGTTTTGTCTCCTGGAACACAGGATATATGCAAAATGAATCCTCAGGTGTGTTAAACTGGCTCAGTAATCTCAAAACTGAAATCGCTTTTTTACAGAATCATTATTTTCAGCCTAATTTGGATTCTGTAAAAGAATGGAGAATGATCACCGCACACAGCGCTGGAAAAGTAAAAGTTGCAATAATGATTAAAAACAGTGTAGACTTTCATTACATCTGCCATGATGTGGATCACTGTGGAGGTTACATCGTGCTTTTTTGTCATTTGTATGGAGAGCTGTACACTCTGGTTAATGTGTACAACCATGAGTCTGACCAAAAGACCCT
This sequence comes from Xyliphius kryptos, assembly GCA_025769995.1. Classification (NCBI taxonomy): domain Eukaryota; kingdom Metazoa; phylum Chordata; class Actinopteri; order Siluriformes; family Aspredinidae; genus Xyliphius; species Xyliphius kryptos. The sequence goes on along the minus strand of JAOUQT010240078.1, from coordinate 13,629 downwards.
GTGTAAATTAAAGGACTACCTGATGGAAACAGCTGAGGGGGTGCTTGTCATTGGAGGGGATTTTAAAGCAGTTTTAAATAGGACAATTTCGCTTTTATCCATAACGGATTTGAAATTTCTAGACGTTTTGGAGGACTTCATGGTTTCTTTGAATCTTAGGGATACCTGGTCATACTTACACTGCAAGGAAGCGGGTTTTACACAACATATGCATAAAATGTTGACCAACATAGACATGTTTTTTATGCCTGAGGACACAATAGGAAATGCAATCAACTGTGACATTCGAAACAGTCTTGATCATAAATCAAATCCAGTGGTTCTAGATCTGAGACTTCAGAAGAAGACTGGAAGCAGGATTCCAAATGTTGCATTAAAACCGGAAGGAGTACAAACCATCCAGCATGGAACTGGAAACATTTCTGACACGTTAACAGGAAAGATAAATGGAGCTGAAATACTGAGTGCCATTAAATCACTAACCGACTTAAAGGAGACAGGACCTGATGATCCCTTTGATGTAGCCTTTTATATTCACTTTCGCTGTCCAATGACGGAGCTGTTAAAGATTTTGTACAACGAGATTTTAAACACACAAACTATTCCAGAACATTTCCAAAAGTCTATCTATTTAAATGGCAGAAACGTCTTCAACACTTTCTACATTATATTCGCACAGATCTTGTCCAGACGTCTCAGTGTTTTCACTCCTTCTTCTTTCAGTGAAAGATACTTGAATCTCAAAGTCCTTTTCACTGTGCACGTTGGGGAAGACTCACAAGAAATCAGATGGTCCTTCCTAAAGGATATGCTTCTTAATCTAAAGCCCCTTCAACATGAACCTCCAGCGCCAGACTACAGGATCCTGGACTTACTTCTTCCCAAAATCCAAAGATCTTCTGATAAGATCAGATATTTACAGAATGGCTGTCCGCTCACCAACCCCATCCTCAAACTGGCCTTGAAAGAACTGGAATCATTGTTTAGGACTAAATGGAAATGCTGCACCAGAGTTTGCTTTCAGAGTAAAGCTTTACTCATACACACAGACCAGCACAGACATTGGGAGATATTTGAAAAAATAAAAGAATTTGAGGATAAATCTGGTATTATACTTACAGTCTCATAGTAAATTGTTTTAACAAAGGATATGACACAATACTGTTAGCATGCTATTCAACTTATACAACTGATATGACCTTATAATAATTTATTAGAATGTTGTTCTTTGCTAATTAGTTAAATATCAGTTAAGTTAAAAGTAATACATTGCAATACTTATTATTGTGTAATTTATGCCCTTAATAGTTCATGGAAAGATATTCAAGCTTCAGCCCAACATCCTGGTTATCAAAATTAATCATCCCCACGGCTTCCATTTTCATTTGGTCCATGTGACTTTTTAAGATTTGGGCCGTTTATGATTTCAAACAGGTATCAGAGCCCAACATGGACCACATGAGTTTAGGGACAATATTTTTTAATATAAGGGCTAACCCTGGGTCACATGCTGTGTGCCAGGCCCCGCAGAGGGCCAACAGTGCAGTATCTCAGCCAGATGTAGCCCACGTCCTCATATATATGCTACCTAAGAATGTTGCTTTGTGAGGATCTCCATACTGTTTACCATATATTAGATTTTTACCATATGTTCTTATATTAGATTGGATTTGACATTTTACAAATTTACATGAAGCAATCCTCTATAATAACTTTTAATATACATTTAGGATAAAAGTATGTATGATAAATGTAAATAATAAAAAAAAAATCCACACAACACATGAAAACCATAATATATGAACAGTATAATCAAAAAAATGTTCATTCAAAAGTGTTTACAGTAAACTATGACATTTTTTACAAAAATGTCATAATTTTGGTTTATAACTGGATGAACCATAATAAGTAAGGGACCAAAATAAGGTGACTTGTCATTATAAATGTAAATTACTATGATATGATATTTAATATTTTGGTGAACCACGGAAACGGAGACCAGACCAGGTAGTCATTTCACATGAGCAGCACTTTTATTCATTCACATAACTCACAGTACACCAAAATGAATTGCGTCCCCCCCTTTAACTCCACCATATGCCAGGAGAATACATAGGGGAAATTCTCATTGGCAGGGCAACCTGCCTATTTTGCATCTGCACCCAAAATGGCGAATGCCACCATACCCATGTGCGACCTTAGATGGGGGCCACCCGTCGAATGCCACACCATTCTCATAAGTGTAGGCTTACTTAAAAAAAAAGTAAACATGTTAGGATGATTCAAAATAGACTTAAATTGGTTGATCTACTCGCTCTCTTTCACACACACACACACACACACACACACACACACAGTAATACACACTCTCACACTTAAACACATTCTCACACTAACACACTCTTTCTTACTCTCTCACTCACACAAACACACCCATACGCTCCAATATATATATTTATATAATTTTAGTGATTTTTTTTTTATTATTGTTAAGATGTTCTGTAGTTATAAAATGTTGGATCTATAATATATTGAATTCCTTCTTAAACTCTGAATGTAAAATGTTTATTTTTAGGTGTGCACATTATATTTTTGGGCTGGTTGCTGAAGTTGCTCATTTTTCATTTTGGGGTTTAGTCTGGCAATTCTTTTAGAGTAATGACTTAATACAGCTTGTTTCTTGTTTATGCTGATAAATCTATGTAAATGTTAAAACAAGTTAAAAACAGGCTCATTATATATTGTGCTATCTGGAGCTCGAAAATGTATATTACTGTAACCAAAAATCTCAAATATAATGCTGTGTAAACCACTTATATTGTCATTTTAACAAACTGTACATGACATATGTGCATCCCTGTTTATATACCATCCTATAATACACACACATCTTCAACACATTTACATCTGTACTGTATTTACACTAATGATGTTTGAATATGAATATTTATTTCAATTATTGTAATAATTTTTTTTTGTGTGGAATTTTAGTTTTATTAAGTTCTTTAATTTTATGTAAATATTATTTGTTTGTACAACATCTATCTAGCAAAAATTGTCTTATTTAATTAATAAATCATATTTTATTGTAAAAAGAAGTATGTATGTGTTTAAAATGGCTGATGTAGTACAGCTACAACATATTTGTTTCTCCACCATAGTGGCATTGTGTTGACAGTAAAAGTGCATTAAACGACATACAGTACCAGAAAAAAGTTTAGCCACCCTTAATCACCTTAGTGGCACTGCTGGGATAGGAATAATGCACCAACCAAATAATACCTGCTCTGTGGTGCTATTATTGGAGTTCTGACTGTTAAAAAACAGAGTAAAGGGTACATACACAGTACATACCATATTCCACAAACAGATGACCTACAGTCTGGGATTGTAGAACTACAAAGTCCATCTTTACGGTAAGTGGAGCAAAAAGGGTGATGATGTTACTAGTGATATATTAAAAGAATTTGTTGGTTTAAAATGTTACGTTTTGTCCACAACAATATATGTTTACTGTATAATAGGAGTAAAGAAATCAGAAAACTATTAGAATTAAAAAGCGATATTTAAAAAATCTTATTTAAAACAAAAAAAGTGCTTTAGCTAGTTTGGTAATAAATTTAAGTTAACAAATAGTCATTGTGTCACGCCTCGGCTATCGCCTCGTAGCCGCGACTGCGCATAAACACGCGGAAGGGAGCCAGGCAACACCAGTGAGTACTGCGGGGGTAATTTATTAAACAATAGACTAAATACAGCGACATAGAGGCAAACGGATAGCGGGTGACAGAAACTAGGACGTACACGGAGGACAGGGAAACACGGAACTAAATACATGAGGGAAACGATCACATGACAGAATGAACCAATAGGATGACAAAACCACTAATCACAAACAAGGAAACTAAATTACTTAATCAGGTGCCCGTGGCACCTCTGACACATTGCTGCTGTAGGGCACGCTAATATTAAATATGCTGATATTAACTGTGAACATATTTAATTGTGGAGCTATATGTACTAGCATGTAGCTTTGGTGCATCTATAGAGCGATACTTGTTTTTTAAATTTAATAGATGTTTCTTGTACTTATAAAGTGACTTAGTTTTGTTTTATTCTTAGTTTTTAGCATAACAAAGGTTCAAATAAGGCTTAAAATTACTGCTAGCTACAGCACAATATATAACGGTTAGCATTAGCTGGCAATAGCCATACGGCTTTTCCTCAGAAATGTAAACATGGCTGTGTAGCTTGACCTTGAATTAATGGCGTATGCTTAACGCTTTTATCTATATTTCTCACACACTTGAAAATTTTGTCTGAAAGCTCTATATGTCCCAATTTTGTATATTTAGCTTTTCATATGGTACATGTTTGTATTTGCTTTGCACATTATATGGCATTAATATATATCTTAAATTTATTTAAGGTATGGTCCGGACCATTACAGAACAGAGTAAAGGAGACTAACAGAGTGGTACTATTATCTGTGCTTTTGAATGTTTCTGCTAAATGTGTAAATGCTGTTTACAAATTTGCTTTATATAACTCTTTACATCAAATTAAGGCATTTATTTACAATTGCATTGACTTCACATGTCAAGACTGTATATAAATATAGTCAGTACAGTGAGATCAAACCCAGTGGGCCCAAATCATCACCAGCTCGAAGTTTATTCATGGTTTCTGTCCTGTCAGTTAGAAATAATGACATCTTAATTTCTTCTTTAGTGTTCTGTCACTCAGAAATCTTAGTCTTCTGAGAGTTTCTCCAAAATAATGAGTTTTAACCCAGTACAGGACTTCTGCTTCTCGACTCGAGGCCTGACAGATTGATGGAGGTGACTGTACACTCATCGAGCATTTTGATTTGATTGTTCACATCAACGATTGTGGAGAGAAATTGCAATATAATTTGTACTGTTTCAAGGTTTTAGTACTGTACCACTGATGCTTCGCTGGACCATCTGTCCAGATCCAGGCATGGCATTGTATTGAAGGCTTCTGGTGCCATCTAGTGATCATTACCATGTCTGCATTACAAATCATTGAAGATCATTCACCCTGGCACTAATGCTATTATTTAGTTATATAAATTATGCTATTAACATTTATATATACAGTACAAAAGTTTAGACCCGCCCCTTTTTTGATCCTTAGTCCATTTTCTTCACTTACCATATAAATAGACTTTGTAGTTTTACAATTACAGACTTTTGTCCATCTGTTTTCTTGGTTTTTATTAGCACCCTGTTGATTACTAAGCTGTTCTTTGTTGGTTACGGGCATCACAGAACAGGTAGAATACTGGTGGTGTATTATTTTTGACACTGATGCGCTGAGGGGGTTTTAGTGCAGCAGTCATTTAATCACCTCAGTGGCACTGCTGGGATAGAAATAATGCACCGACCAAATAATACCTGCTCTGTGGTGCTACTATTGGGGTCCTGACCATTATAGAACCTAGCCTTGCAAAAGTGTTCACATTTTTCACATTTTGTTACCTCACAACTTGGAATTCAAAGGGATTATTTGAGGGTTTGCATCACATCATTTACAGACCATGCCTACAACTTTGAACATTTTTTTTAAAGTAAACAACAAAAAAACCCAAAATAACTGAAAACTTCAGTGTGCATAACCCATAAGTCAGTACTTGGTAGAGCCACCTTTTTAGCAATTACAGCTGCAAGTCATTTTGAATAAGTCTCGATGAGATTTCCACATCTTACCTCTGGGATTTTTGCCTATTCCTCAAGGCAAACATGCTCCTTCTAGTTAGATGGTGGTTTCCACTGGTAGACAGCAAGGTCTGGGCTTTGAAAATATACATTCCAATATAAACATTTCCTCTTAAACCATTCAAGTGTTGCTTTAGCAGAATGCTTTGTGTCATTGTCCTGTTGGAAGGTAAATCTCTTTCTCTGTCTCAAACAGGTTTTGCTCAAGAATATCCCTGTATTTAGCACCATCCATCTTCTCCTCCAGTTTTCCAGTCCAAGCTTGCTGCTGAAAAACATCCTCACAGTATGATGCTTCTACCACCATTTTACTGTGGCGATGGTGTTCTTGGGGTGATGAGATGTGTTGGTTTTGCGCCAGACAAAGCATTTTCCTTTGTGGCCAAAAAGTTACATTTTGGTCTTATCTAACCACAGTACCGTCCTTTATACATTTGAAAAGTCTCTCCCCTGACTTGCAAACTTAAAATGTGACTATCTATTTTTGCCTGTAAGTAAAGTTTTTTTTCTGGCCACTCTTTCATAAAGCACCTCTCTTGGCAGGTTTGTTGTGGGACCGTATTATTTTCATTTAAAAGAAATGCATTTGATGGTGCTCCGGGGGATCATTGGAGATGTGAATACTTTTTTATAACCCAACCCTGACTTATACTTCACAACAACTTTGTCCCTGACTTGCTTGGAGATCTCCTTGGTCTTCATGGTGTTGTTTGGTTTGTTTCAAAAGGCGTCTGGGGCCTTTTGAAAATGATGTGCATCACATATAATTCAGATTAAAAATAAATAAATACATGTTATAATGTAATTAAAAAGGTAAAAATCAAAGAGGGTGAATACTTTTGCGAAGCACTGTATGTACAATGGTCCACAAACAGATGGACTACAGTCTAGAATTGTTGAACTACAAAGGCGTGTCTCATGTCCAAACTCATTAGATAACACAACAAATCTTAATGCACATTATCTTTACCATCTCTTCACATACTGTAGTTCCATTTTTCACTTATATTTTTATTTCTACTTTTTCTTGCACATCTTCCTAACACTGTACATAATAGTTTTCAGTTAAAATTATTTATATCTATTTTTTACTTTTTTTGATTTTACATTTTATATTTGGAATTCAACTTTATTTCTGTTCCTTAATTTACATTTTATGTCTCTTACATTTTAAATTTTCTTATTGATTTTCGTTTACATGGGTGACAGTGTCCACGTGGGTCTCATCCCACTGTCCAAAAACATGGATTGAAGGGAAATTGACTGCTCTAAATTACCCCATATAGTCTGTGTGGCTGTGTGTGTGTGTGAGTGTGTGCCCAGCGATAGGTTGGCGCCCGGTCCTAGGTGTTTCTGCCCAGCACCCAAAACATTCTCCCCTGGATGGGCATGGGGAACCCCCTGCGACCCCAGTAAAATGATTCAGTGGAAATCAAGAATGAATGAATGAATATTGGTTTGCATTTAAATTGAAATATCCTGCATTTGACCCTGTAGGGTTAATTGTAAAAAAATTGCACTTTACACTTTTTAAAACTATTCTTGCAAATGTATGTCCAGTAAATAACTTTTTGTGTATGTACTGTATATAATCAATTGTAAGAACAATTTTAGACTTGACCAATGAGGTTTGCAGTAGAATACCTTGCGGTGTCCGTTTAAAAGATGTGATTATCGGGTGTCTACAAAGCTTTAAACTATCACCCAAAAGAGTATTCATATACAGTAGCTTTTGTGTAGATTATGAGACATTTTACAAACTAACCAACAGTTCATGCATCTTTCTACAGTTAGTGGGTGTAGTTTTAACATATACTCAACCTGACTTTCCACCTGAACAGGCTTGTGTGGTCTTGTCAGTTTGCAAAGTGATAGTGGTGAAATTTAAGCACCCTGAGTGAAAATGGAAAAAGCATCAAGTATCCTGGTATTAGTTTTTTGCTGTGGAGATGCACTGCGGTATTTTCCAGCTCTTTCGAGCAGGCTCTAACAACTAAGAAACCATGTTTACTGAAAATATTGCTGTATTGTACATTATTAATTTCACTCAAAGACTCTGTTTATTTCACAGACGCGGAGCAGCTGATATTAATAGCCCACGGTACTTTTGAAGACAAAGAATAAAATAATAACCATTTATTTTGTCTTTATTTTGTCTTTTTTTTGTTCAGCTCTTTAACAGAAAAATCAACGACTGGCTGTAATCTCAGTGCCATTCTGTGTGGATTTATTTATAAATTAAATAAATGAATAATAATTTAAATAAACATAAATCACTACCATAACAGCTAATCAACACTGATTTATAAGAATTAACCATCATTTTAGAGCAGCTAATTCACCTTGAATCCATATTTTTGGACTGTTGGAGGGAACTGGATAAAACCTCCAGGGGACTCCACCCAGATTGGGAATCGAACCTTGATCGACAGCACAGTGCACATTGGCAGATTATTGTGTATGGTGTCAAATCCATGTCAGAAATCTGTGTGCATGGAGACATAGTTTTGAGCGCATGTGCAGCTAAACAGCGCGTGGCCACGCCCCCTAACATAATCGTGTCTGGTTAAAAATGTGCTCTAAAAGGTTAAAGATGCCAAAAGGGATAGATGTGTTGACAAAAACTGCTTGTTGGATTTGGTCAGTTTAGTGAGTGCAAGAAACAAGCTGAAGAGGAGGAGTCAAAACTCCTGCTGCATACAGATGCCACATCTGCTTTGGAAGACGGAATTTTATTCCTGCAAACTGACCTTTAAATAAAGTAAAGCGCCTGTTTGGCATTTTTGGAACTTGCTGGTAGAAGAAAAGTAACCAAGCATAAGAAAATGTGCCACATATTTGACAGCATTTTTTGCCAACATAAGCCTTTTTACCACATGAAAATAATTTAGTAAAGATATTTGTCCACTGATGATCATTTGGAAGCCACCATTTAGTGCTTTAGAATCATAGTGTTTTTTTGCATTGTATTGCTAATAATATGTTGTGTTAAACATTAATGTTAAAAAATAAATTAGGAATCCTGGTAGATTCCTATGGCCTTTCCACTGGAAAAACAAGATCTTAGGCCAGAAAAACCTTTTTATGGCAGAAATCCAATGACTGAATGTAAATGTAAAGGTGTCCTGGGTGTACCTAAATTGAACTACCCTAAATGGGCATAGGGACACAAAACCCCTGCAACCCTAATGGACTGTGTTATTCCTAATTCATAACGTATGCAGAAATCAGACAATATTAGAATTATGTTGCACTGAATCGAACAAGAAACATACATGAACTTCCTAACTAGGAGTGTCTAAAAATCTAAGAGAAGTGTAGGTTTTTGTTCAGCCTTTATAGATTTCATATCCAGCTCCTGGCAAATTTCGAAATCATTACATTCATTTAAAAAATGCAATACAATATATTCGCTAAGGATTTGAGCTGAAATACAAGACAGGCCTTGTTGAATTTAAAAAGAACATTCAATCAGCAGGATGCCATGAGAAACTAAATCAATGAAAGGTATTTCTCTAATCATTTCAGACAGAAGGTCAAACCACTTTCATACATCTTTCTGCCTTCTGTTTTTATCCCTGAACCATACAAATGCATGATATAAAGAGTTCTCTGCTGATTTACCAATGCACTTTGTATTATTTATAACAGCGACATAATTCAGTTATTTTTGAATGAAGGTTGGAATGATATTTTAGAATTCTTGTGTCATCGTCTTTCTGCAGAAGGAGAAAAACTAATGACCACAGATACTCTGCATTTTTCTAATTAGATTATAAAGAACAGTGAAGTGAAACTGGTCCACATTTTGTGAATTGACTTATTAATTATTAACATTCACCATGGTTTAAATAGTTACGGAACCCTGATCTTTCCGATGTGATTTACCAAAAACAGCTCAATGATGATCTACTTTGAAGGTTTCGAAAATACTTGCTTTGAAAAATGGCCTTGCTGTTGATAGACATGACTATTTGTAACTCCGTATTAAATATATTGAAATTTATATGCAGGGGATTATTAATGCTGCAAGTCCCCATTATTGCAGGAATGCATTAAGTCATAATAAATTGTTCACATAAAACGGCAAAGTCCAAGTTTCAGCCATTACTTTAATGTGCTAGTGATAAACCTTTCTTAGCTCATGCTTAATTAAACATCTAATTGTACTGGAACACCTGAAGGCCTTGGGTTGTAAAGTAATGATACTGCTAAAGTTCAAATATTCTAAATAGCACAAAGGTGCTCCAAAAATATTCCTAATGTGTGCTTGCTTATCAAAATATTATTTTGTGTGTCTGAGAAAACGCTGAAGGTGTCAAATTAAGAAATAGTGTGTGTGTGGGTCTGTGTGAGTGAGAAATGGATGGTCACCCTGTTCTAGGTGTTTTCTGTCTAGCATCCAAAACCTTCTCCCCTGAATGGGAAAGGGGAACAACGCCCCCACCCTGTGACCCTAGTATTGGATAAAGGGGGAAATGATGAGATGAGATGAGATGATATATAGGTATTTCTGTTGGTAAATGAAAAGAGATGGAGAACCATTTGGAGATCTGGAGAATAGAGTAAATAAGCAATGAAGTATGTTTCAAATTTTTAAAGAAAAAAAAGAAAAGTGTGAAAGCTATTATAACTGCAAAGGTGACAGGTGTCCCAATAATTTTGATCATAAAGTGTATTTAAAGAATTATATCTGAATGTGTTCATATCAAGCTTCACAACAGCAGCGTGTTTTCAAATGCTTAAACAAGCTCAAGCGCAGCATGACGAGCAAAATTCCCCGGGTTGAATGAACAGCTAAAGTTTGTACCGTGTACCATTTTGCTGCCGCCCCAGTGAGCCATGACGAACCGCAACAGTGATGCATTAACAGCTTCTTTTTCTGCCTTGATGTTTATTTTCTGTTTGCGACCCCGACTTGTCCCGACTTGCTTTTGCAAGAGTCTTCACACACTTTGCACCTATTTTCTCAGAAAACTTAAATAGACCACAACAGATCCCTCTCGCATGGTCCTGAAATTCTTAGAAAAACCCAAATCCTGCTCAAATTAAAATGTATGATCCATTATTATTAATGCAGGCCTCCATCCATGAACAGAACCCTGACTTCTTAATAATTAAGCATGTTTTCCTTTACACCAAGTAGGAAGTGGATAATTGCATCCTCTAAGCTTAGAAGTTTGCCAGGTATAAACCATGGGATAATTGAGAAAGTTTGTTTGATAATAACTCACTTCTTTTAGAGGAAGTGCACACTTCGTTCCAACTGAGCCAGAATGAAGCAAGGCATTAACTAGAAACTTTAACGTAAGGCCTCACTCAAGGCCCGGTTGAGTAGCAAATACACTGTTGTGGAAGTCAAGAACAGTTAAATGTGGTCATTTGAAAAACTAAAAATATAACACCTGATAAAAAACACAGTTAAAAGTAAACAGGTTTGCATTAAAGGACTTTACATAGCATGGGTTTGTACTAGAGGCACTGAGCTGCTTACAGGACTGAATTTGGATGTTTTAAAAAAATTTTAAAATTAATGTTGAATTTTATGTGCAAAAAAGACAAAAACAGAGAGCTGTCCGTGGCAGGAGTGTAGTGCATTCGGAGCTGCGGCGATAGTTGTTGTTGTCGAAGGCTTGCGGTTAAGGAACCCACCTTGGGACCTAAAGGTCGTACGTTCGATTCCCAGTCCCACCAAGTACAAAGACTGAAGTGCTTGAGCAAGGCACCCAACCTCAATTACTTCCCAGACGCAATTTACAAGGCTGCCCACCGCTCCAGGCATGTGTGCTCACTTTACTAGTGTGTGTAAATTTGTGTTTCACTGCACAGATGGTATAAATGGGGAGGACAAATTTGTCTGTATATAAGCACAGTTGACAAATAGATCATTTTATCACTTAAAGATAAATAATGCATTTGCCCAAGGTTCTGCAAAAGCTCTGTGTGCAGCGGGGAAAGCGATTACAGCAGTAACAGGGATGGGACATGACTACAGGTCCCGGATTCAGCAAGTGAACATGGTGGGACACAATGACTACCAGAGAAAGGAGTTCGAGCAGAATTTATATTAATAGTCTGCATATACCATTAATATACTATTACATGCAACCTACCTCTCTTCGCTCCATGTCGTGCGCTGGCATGATTTGCCTTTATGTGCCAGAGCATGACATGGAATGAAAATTAGGACCTTTTCCAATTTGTTAAACACATGTTAAATTTTAAAAATGTTAAAAATGTCTTCAAATACATAGGCATTAAAAACACAATTCAATTTTCAAATATAATATAGGGGAATTGGTCTGAGCAGTTTTCACCTCCGCCTCACGGTAAGAAGGTCCTGGCTTAAATCCCAGGTGAGACAAAGGTAAGATTTTTGTATTGTTTCTAGATTTTCTTGTTGACTGTACTCACTTTTTCCAGGGTTTATCCTAAAACATCTAATGACAGGCAATTTGGAGATTGCAGACATGTCTTAGCTATTCGTGGCATATGTATCAGTGCACTTGTAATGTTGGTCTCAAGCCCTGATAAATAGGGGAGTGCCAGTTTAAAACTATGGCAAGTTAAATATGCGGAACTTCTCCTCAGTGGTGACCCCTAATTGGAACAAGCCGAAAGGAAAGGACCAAGATATTGTGGCGAGGTGTTTGCCATTGTCAGGGGTATGGTGTCCATGTTCGTCTGACATTGTTAGTGGTAAAGAAGGCGAAGGTAGGCTGGTTTTTCGCCAGTTCTAGCTTTTCCGCCAGTACTAGGTTTCCCGCCGGGTTCCCGGCATGCGTTGCGGCTGCAAAATATATGCGGAGCACGTCTGCACCATTGTGTGTCACTTGTTATGCTAATGTTCTGTTCATGATGGCAACCTGTGTCATCGTCACTGCTTCGCCATGGAATGCCACAAAATGGTAAATAGTTCCCAGATTTGTGGTTTTATGATATTCTCTTATGTTCATGCGCCTCCACAAGACTATCCCCTACCACACTGAGGAGTTGGTAACAAACATTAGCTTTGAGTAACACTCTACAGAAACAGTAAAATCTGATGAGTCACAATGGCTCATCACAGTAACACCGTTCCTTCTCCTTTGACCTGTAAGTATGCATACACTAACCTTTAGCGTAAACATATTAATAACATATTCGTAATACATTACATATTTTGGACAATTTAACATCTCACTGAAATATGTTTTGTGGCATTATGCCCAAGTATGAGGACATCAAATCCATTAGTGTTACAACTATTGTGATTTCTTCACGTTTAATAAAGGCTCATTTTACTTAAAACCCTGATTATCTACACTCTTCGGATGGTATATTTACTGTTTTGTCAACTACCTCCACCGTTTTGTTGTGTTGCCCCGTGTCTTTCCCTTCAACCTACAAAAATAACCTGCTAGAAGGCTGATCTGCATAGAGACAGCTGACGCAGCACGTTACTGACCAATGGACGTTTATTTGTTTTTTTTTCTTCTTTTTTTGACATATAAAACCAAAACGTAAAGTAATATAAAAACCACGGACTAATGTAATAAACAAAAACGCTGGAAAAGTATCTTTAATAGCTTTTAATAAAACACCCTGCACCTTGACCGAGAAGCTCCGCCCCTTCAGTGTTATAAAAACAGCACCACAACTTTCACTTTGGCAGATTCTTTTGAATTTTACAGGATTAACAAAGTCGCACCAAAAGTCTAAAATGAGGGTCTTTGTCCTCTTCACCGCTGTGGTCCTGGCGCTCCTGCACTGCAGCACCGGTAACTATTCTCTCAAAATAATATATATATTATTTATTTTTATTTAGAAGAATTCTTATTGTTATTTAGTCAAAAATATGATGATTCGGACCTCCTTGGTATCACAAGTTTTAACAACTGTAAAACAC
>JAOUQT010239878.1:0-17382 GCA_025769995.1 Xyliphius kryptos | reverse complement strand
CACACACACACACACACACACACACACACACACACACACACACACACACACACACACACACACACACACACAGAAAAGCCTAATTACTAATTGCTGTAATCTCACATCTAGACAATTAGGAAACCAATAGACAAGAGGCAGTATGGAAATTAATCTGCATGTTAAATATCTTTCGTTATTACATGACTTAAATACTCAGTTATGATTGGTTGAGCAGTATAACACACTGTTGCCATGGATGCTGTGTTTGTACCATTGCAAAAGCAATATCATGCTATTACAGAGGCTATTTAGTGGCATATAATTAATTCGGTAAATAACTCAGTATTATTAGAAAGATATTTATCATGGTCATTAACTAAACCTTTAAACGGTGATTTACCACTTTAGTGTTCGGTCAGGATTTGATTGTTTAGTATCCCTTACTTATTAACCCCAATCCAGCTAAACAAAGCGACCAAACCCTCAAAGGTATGTTGAAACCTAAGCCTTATATGAGCTTGCTGGAATTCATACAACAAAATGAATTGGTCTTTCGCTGCATCTACACAAATGTCATACTTATCCAACATTTTATTGTATATGTGTAAATTTGTGTCCATATATGCTTACAACTATTTATAAGAACATTCAACTATGCAATATAGAAAACTGATATACCAGTGTATCTTAGTAGGCTTTGTGGAGAAGGGGTAAACGCCCACCTTGAAGCACCTTGTTTTGTACAAAGTATCTCAATCATGTTAAAAAAAAGCAAGGGGCTTCCCTTAACTGCTATCACAAATTTAAAATGACATGACAGTCTTTAACGTAGTATTTTTTTTGCTGGAATTAAAGCACCCTAGCTAAAATTTTGTAATAAGTAAAGACTGAATCGCATTATTCTAAATCGATGTGTTAAATTTGAGAGTTGGGTCAGTTGACCCACTAAAAACTGTATTAAAAAAAAAATAAATTACTGTATTGTAATAATAAAGATACACTACTTTAGTGTTTACACCAGGGGTATTTAATTAGAATTCAGTAGTATCCAGTTAGAGGAAATTTTGTGAGGCCGAGGTCCAGATCTTCAGAATTTCTAAATTGTGTTATGATTTAGTGTCATATCCTGTATACTGGGCAGTTAGCACATTCATCTCTCACGGGATCCAGGTTTGAATCCCGGTCTGGGTGGAGTTTCCATGTTCTCACTGTGTCCACCGTGTGTGGGTTTCTTCCGGGTTCTCCAGTTTCCTTAGGTAACTAGTAGCTCAGTGGTTAGGGTGTTGGACTATCAATCAGAGGGTTGTGGGTTCAAATCCCAGGTCCACTAAAGTTACCAATGTGGGTCCTTAAGCAAGACCCTTAACCCTAAATGCTCCAGGGTCCTGTATCAACCCTGTGTTCTGACCCCAACCAAGTTGGGATAATTGTAAATCGCTTTGGATAAAAGCGTCTGCTGAATAACTAAATGTAAATGTAATGTAAATGTAGTGAGCTCTTGGTTAAACTGACAAACTTGAATGTATTTGGCATTCAAGAAAAAGCATTGACTTCACTGCAAGTTAAGACCGAATGAAATAATTAATATAATATAAAGAATAAAATTGTTTTGGGATGTGAATTGTCTAGTGTTCCTGATATCTCAATCTCACAATTAGCAGTTTAACTGAAACCATGTAAGGTCATCGTTATTGAACATAAAACGAGTATCCACCAAAAACTAGTCTTTGCAGGCAAGGTTGTGGTTTCCCATTTTGTGCCAAATATCATCAGTTATTTTAAAGACAATGTCTTTCATTACCAAACTGGAATTACTTTGCATACAAGCCAAGTGTAAAAACCACTTCTGAATCTGTATGCCATCAAGAACATCATCTTCTATTTATTGTTTCATGCAAGAAGAAAGCCATCTATTAATTTTATTCCAAAACACTGGTGAGGTATTTGGACAGTGTAGCAGATCTGTTCAGATCTGTCTCTTTTATAAAAGCACAGTACCATAAATCAACAAGATAACAATCAGACAATAGTGACATGGGATTGTTGAGCAGCTTGTACACAGATTAAATGGCCAAAAAAGTTACTTTAACAACTGCAACAATTCCAAACAAGTAAAAATAAGTTCTATATAAGGTGATGTGTTGAACTTTTGGAAGTTACAGGGAACATTACGTTAAATTTGGTTATTTAGGTGACGCTTTAATCCAAAACGCACCCCCCGCGAACAATCAGGGTTAAGGGTCTTATAGAAGAACCCACATTGGGAACTTTAATGGGTCTGGGATTTGAACCTTCAGATTGATAGCCCACCGCCATAACCACTAAGCTACCACACCACTTTTGTTAATATGGTCTTAATTTGTTTCTATTTCACAAACTGAATCAACTTGAAAATTCACAAGTAAATGAAAAAAAAAAAAACAAATTCCCCCAATTTTTAGAAATCCAACCATTCTGGAAATGGGGTTTGTAAAAACAAAGTATTTTGCTAGCCCAAACCAGGCAATAAGGGATTAGTCACAGCAAATGGATTTGAAATACCTTCTGTCCCCAAGCATTACTCCCAAAATGATGAGGTCATGTGCATGAAGGCCAGAGCTGGAGGTCGCAGGTGGAAAACAGACATTAGCTCAGTCCTGCTTGCTCCCTGCAGCTTTTTTGATTGTTTTTCCATCACATCCCAACTTAACTCCTCTGAATAGCTTTCACCTTAGCTTCCCCTGAGCTCGTCAGATCATGTTGGTGTTAAATCAAATAAATGCTTTTTAGGGTACCTGTTATGGGTCCTTATTGGTACTTGCCAGTCTCAAAGCTACAGAGTCACAAAATTGACTGATTAACAGATCTGAAGTCTGGTTTGTTTGAATAGCCATCAGTCAGTTGGTGGTCCCATTTTAATTTTCACCTCAGTCTTTCAAGACCATACTTCAAATAATACCTGTGACCAAAAATCACATAGAGTCAAACTGAATCTGCAGTCCACGATAAAGCACAAATATATCAATTGAAAGAAAACATTTCTTCCACCTAAAGCTGCACATTTTTCAGTGGAACAAAGATTTCAGAAAGCTTCAAAATTGATATTCCTGTTTTTATTCATATTGCAGTCCAATGCAGCATGACTATGCCCCCGTCCACAAAGCAAGGTCCATTAAACCATAGCGTGATGTATTTGTTTTGGAGGAATATAACCAGTCCAAACTAAGCTCTCAACCAGGTGTGCACACACCTTTTTGGCATGATTTTTACTTTTTGCAGCGGGTAGATTATCGTAATCTACCGGAATTCATATATTTTTCAAAGCTTTAATGTTTAAACCTTTTTAGACACATCATGCTGATATTGTTAGCAATACAGGACAATCCACTGAAAAAAAACACTATTATTTTCATGATTTGCACTGTCAGCCAGGTGTGAGGAGTCTGAAGAGTA
The DNA here is from genome assembly GCA_025769995.1 of Xyliphius kryptos. Classification (NCBI taxonomy): domain Eukaryota; kingdom Metazoa; phylum Chordata; class Actinopteri; order Siluriformes; family Aspredinidae; genus Xyliphius; species Xyliphius kryptos. Next base: position 13,968 of record JAOUQT010239878.1, on the reverse strand, counting down.
GCTGCTGATGCCAAGTCGCAGTTATGCTTCCAAATGATCATTGGGGATGGGGGATCAATATCTGGACTTCATTATTTTCATGTAGTGAAAAGGCTGTTTCAGGGTGGCACTGTTGCTTAGTGGTTAGCAGGTTCGCCTCTCAGCGCTGAGAATTCCCGGTTTGAATCCCAATCTGGGTGGAGTTTCCATGTTCTCCCCGAGTCCGCATGGGTTTCCTCTGGGTTCATTGGTTTTCTTCCAAATTTCAAAAACATGGGTTCAAAGTAAAATTAATGCTTTAAATTGTCCCATATAGTGTGTGTTTGTGTCTGTGGCTGTGTGAGTGTGTCCAACAATAGCTTGGCGCCTTGTCCTAGATGTATCTGCCCAGTGCCCGAAACCTTCTCCCCTGGATGGGCATGGGAAACCCCACCGCAACCTTTGTAAAGGATTAAGCAAAAGATAATGAATGATTGAAAAGGCTGATGCTCATAAGTTGGTCCATCCAAAAAAAAAATGCTATCAAATATATGGCACAATGTTTTATGTTTGGATAATTTCCTTCAGCCTGCAAACAGAAACCCTTGACTACATTTGAATGTCAGTTTGCCAGACAACAATTTCGTCTAAACATCTAAAGGAGAACTGACATCTTTATGTAGCAGGAGATCTGAATCCTCTCCTTCAGCTTCTTCCATGTTTGCACCAAACAGCCATCTCTGCAGAGGTCCTGCCCAAATCGAACAAACATTTTTTATTAACACATCCATCACTTAGTGGCATTTAAAAATTTTTGGAGCACATTTGAAACGAGACAGAAGTTTGGCAGGAGGGGCGTGGCCGTGAGCCGTGAGTGGACGTCTGTATAAGTGCTTTTGATAATGAGCAAGGATAAGTGCAGTCAACCAAGACATTTTCCTGTCCCCACGTCCTTCATTTCTTGAACCTGTGAAGTGTTCCACAGCGATCTACCAACATGCACTGTGTGGTCAACCCATTGGGAACATCTACTCTAAACTCAACACAATTGTGCCAGTTTTTTTTTGTTCAATTAGTGTCCAACCTCACAAATGTAAATCTTACTTCTAGGTGAATGAGCAAATATTTAACAGACACACTCCAAACTCTTGTATAAAGCATTTTTAGAAGAGTCAAAACTGTTATAGCTGTAAATGGGCACCAGCGTAACATAAAATTTGATTAATCCTGTTGTGGGTGTAATGTGTAGGTGTCTGAACACTCTTATTACACTAACTGGTCTCTATACCAAGTGAAATCCTTGTTCTTTTATTCATGTTTTGCATATTTTTTGGCATGAGCACTGCAATGTCATATAATGTGGGCATGTTAATGTTTAGTGCACAGTTTGTTGCAAATGTCATTGCTGGATTGCGAATAAGCCACCAACCAAAAATGTTCAGCCACCAACATCCTGCACAGTGTGTAATGTGAGAACTGATTAAAAAAAATTACATGATAACACAATCTGCAACAACAGATGAGTTACTGTTTCTGATTCTAAATCCACATGGTAGAGTAATAAAGACGATGTGTCTTAGAATGCACAATAAGTAGGACCCTGCAGTGTCAAATCCACTTGTACCAGTGCAACACACACTTACATACCACCACCATGTCAATGAAAATCATTGACCACACAAACAATACCAGCTTTGTTGTGCTTCTAAGCTTTAGAGGAAGAATTACACCCGAATTGTTCACTGCACTCTGGTTATGAATGTAACTTTGTGCTTCAACCTCACCATGGTGCTAATTCTTGTCTTTCAAAGCAGATCTGACATCTATATGTAGCAGGAGATCTGAATTCTCTCCTTCACCCTCAATGTATGCAGCAAACAGACATCTCTGCAGAGGTTTTGTCCGAATCGAACGAGCAATTTTTATTGACTGAGTTGACGCGCAGTTAACTGAAAGACTCGCTTGTCACCCCCGGCTTTTGTTTCTTCAAACCTTTGGAGTGTTCCACACGATTTGCCAACATGCACCGTGGAATCGAATGATTGTATTAGGCACATCTGGGTTAGCAAGTTCGCCTTTCAGCTCTGGGGATCCAGGTTTAAAAAAAATGTATTTATCCAGTGCATGGGTTTGATCCGGGTTCAAAGTATAGCACATCTCTGAAGGTATCACAATGTGGGCAAATGAAGGATACAAAGGAAGGATGTTACAAAGTTCGAGAGCAACATTTTCGGCGATGACAATTTTCCAGAAATATGCGACTGAGAAACAAAAAGTTTTCTGATGAAGGAATTTGTATAACATTAAAGAAATGGTTATTTCATGTGAAGCAGTTGCCATGTCTGGAAACAAAAGGGGGGTGGGGCTCAGTTGTGCCTATACCATGGTTTGGCAGAAAAAAGAAGGTTGGGGGGGTGTTCGTTGTGCGTATCCCATGGTTCGGGGACTTAGTCCTATATACATCCATCCATTATCTTTCTCTTATTCCTCTGCTTGAGTTGCAGTGGAGTTCCCCATGCCCATCCAGAGGAAAACATCTCGGGCACTGGGCAGATACACCCAGGACAGAGCGCCAATCCATCACTGGGCACACAATCACTCACACATCCACACACTATACGGGGCAATTTAGAGCATTCAATTCAACTGAAATCCATTTTTTTGTACTGTGAAGTCATCGTACCACCCTTTAGACCTTTATTTAATGAGTTGATAGGTTTTAGATAACTCTTTGGAAATAAATTCACCAAAACGAGCAGTTTTCAAGTAAAGCTAAACCATTTAAGTAAGGCTAAACCATTTACAATAGGAAACAATTCAACAAAACCAATTTTGTTTTGAAATATATTTCAATAAAAGTTACACATTCTTAAATGTGGTCTACTAGTTCCAGTTTTGTTGTACTATTCTGTTGTAGCTGATCCTATTTTAAGGATAAGCACACCTAAATCCAACGAAAAATGCTGATCTAAAGCTTGGTTTTTATCACAATCAGTAGACAAGTAAATTAATAATAAATAAATTGTTAACAAGGACATACAAAAGGGCCAGCATCAAACCAGCATGGAAAGGCAATAAAAAATTTATTTAGCATATATTGCAAAGTGCACATGCATGCAAAGTTTTAGTCCTCCTGAGAGTGCTGTTGCACAGTACAGTGTCTCTAAAGCTGCAGCAATACTTGCGTAATGAGCCAAAGTAAATAAAACAGAGTAAAAAAGAGTGGAAATGAGCATCGCACTGCCATACTTAAGGCGGATGGGTATTAAATAGAAGAGCAGGTAGAAAAGGGAAATGAGAGAGATTTAAACAACAGCAGCAAAATTCACAAAAACAAAAAATTCATACTCATTTATGTGAATTTTTAATATCTTTGGAACCATTGGGACTCAAATGACCTATGAGGTTTGCCTACCATGAGAAGCGATTAATAATTCAGTTGTCTTCTAGTTGCCCTCATAGTGGGTTCTCTTACTTTTCATAGACTTTTAAACTTGAGCTTTGCGAACATCACATTCCAGAACCATGAATATTAATATGAGTGGACCATGGTTTATAGACCTCACTGTGTGCAAATTAGTGAATGACCTTTCACAAGGCCTGTGTATGCATTTTACTGGATATTAAACAGTTTCTAATAGAGGTTACTCTGGACAAGACAATAGCCCATCCTTAAGTTTGACATTATTCAGAGAAAAAAGAAATGTTAAGAACTGTCATTAACATGTTGAAGTTCTAGAGAGGAAACCATTAATATTACATAATAGCTTGAGTTCAACTGATGACACAGATAACCGAAACACAGACGTGCTAATAAACGGTATAAAACTAAAGCTTCTCAGTTGTTGATGCATAAAGCAGCCATGGTTGAATCTGAAGTCAAGGTTGGTAAGTTTGATTAGTCAGGGGGGAGCCCAGATTCAGGAGCTGTTCCCATGAAACTAGGTAATTCCAACATCTGAGTTTAAGCAGAACATATGCAGTCAGAGGGTTGATTTTCCTCCCTATAAAAATGTCAGCAGTAAGGATTTACCAACCTGCAGTTTCTGTTAATCAAATAAACACAATCCTGATGTACTCTCTTTCAAAGCAAGCAGTCTATAGCTATTTGATAAGTTATGTTACTATGAGCGTATTTGCCATGCTCAGGATGATGGAGCAGGCTTGGTGGAGCGGTGGCTTGGTGGTAAGCACGCTCGCCTCTCAGCGCTGGGGATTCTTGGTTCGAATACCGATCTGGGTGGAGTTGCCATGTTCTTCCCAAGTCTGCATGGGTTTCCTCAAGGTTCTCCGGTTTCCTCCCACAGTCCAGAAACATGGATTCCATATAAATTGAATCCTCTAGATTGCCCCGTATAGTGTGTGTGGATGTGTGAGAATGTGTGCCCAGTGATGGATTGGCACCCTGTCCCATGTTCTCCATGGATGGGCATGGGGAACCCCACCATGATCCTAGTAGAGGAATAAGCGGAAGATAATGGATGGATGGAAGAATGGAGCCTCGGTTGAGCTCCTGATTAGATCATCTTAGTTGAGGAAGCATTTTTTCCCTTAAAATATCACAAAAACTACAAAACTGATTATTATTCAATCTGGCTTTCAAGTCTAGATTTACTATCTGTTTTTACAGCTTGTGTAAAAGCTTTTGGATTTATTCATTCATTTTAAATCCTCCGCTTAATCCTCTACAAGGATCGTGGTGGGGTTCACAATGCCTATCCAGGGGAGAACATCTTGGGCGCTGAGCAGATACACCTAGAACAGGGCACCAATCCATTGCTGGGCACACTCTTACTCACACAGCTACACACACATGCTACGGGGCAATTTAGAACATTCAATTTACCTTAAACCCATGTTTTTGGACTGTCGAAGGAAACTGGAGAACTCCACCCAGATTAGGATTTGAAACGGGAATCCCGAGCGCTGAGAGGCGAATGTGCTAACCACTAAGGCACGTGCTACCCGAGATGTTGAGATGTTTTTTAAAAATTCGTATTTTGAAGAAACTAGAATATAAAACATGTTTTCACTTATTTCACCTTTTTTTGTTAAGTACCTCATGTGTTGATTCATAGTTTTCATGCCTTCAGTGAGAATCTACAATGTAAAAAGTCATGAAAATACAGAAAATGCATTGAATGAGAAGGTTTGTCCAAACTTTTGGCCTGTACTGTATAAGGACTGCACACATAAAGGCTGTTGTGCTGGGTCGAGCTGTCCTATGCTGCTCTTTGGTACAGTCTCTTCTGTCTCAGGCTTAAATCTGGCTGAATGTTGCTAAGAACAGTCTCCCCCACAGTCACTGCAGATTCATCCTCTTCATCTTCTAAATCTGAAGAACCAGCACTGGAAAATTGCAATCCAAGTCAATCACTGCTGCCATTTCAAAGCCCAGTTATTTAATGTATTCCACCAGTGATGGCACATGGTAACTTCCTGTAATTTCCACTGCAACCTCAGGCTTTTCTGTCAGTTTAATTGAACTCATAATATTTTAAAGAAAACAAAATCTACAGGATGGTCCATTAGGTGGTGCTTGGCCTTTAAAAAGTGTTTTTAAACCAAATAAAAGTTCGAGCTGAATAAGAATCTTATTATAAGAAGTCTTGCAAGCTTAATCTTACATTCTAACATGCCCTTTCCCAGCTCTGGATGCTTAACATTCTTATTTATGAATTGCATTGTATAAAAGCCTCTACTAGATGTTATAACAAGACATGAAATCTAAATGCAGTAAAAGTATTTAAAAAGCAAAGCAAAGATGGTTCTCTTTTAAAATCACTGTCTTGTCAATCATTCACAGTACACTTGTCATTAACTTGAAAAACAAGACAAGTAATTTATTTGTTTCCTCTGAGATAAGCTTTACATAACAAGCACGCAGGCCATATAAATTGCCTTAATTACTACTCTTTTAGGATCATGCTGACTAATTGGCTACGTTTGAGAAAATGCCAGTTTTATATCCGCAGTTCAATTTGTCAATTCTGTTTAATTATGACCGCTCCAATAGGACGAATAAAGCTTGTGTTAATGAGTAAGTCTTAACTAGCTAAGAAAGGGGGGGTGGAGGGCTTTTCATTGCAATCTGTTGTCATCATTTGCTAGAGGGGTTGTTTTTCATGTTAAAATATATTCAGTCTTTGTAGTGTGTGTGGAGTCCTTGTAGTCATCTTGTTCTGCCAAAGGGAAGTCGTTTGGCTGGCATGGACCTATATGTCAAATGTTGGCTTAATGTGCCACTTTGCTTGACAAAATTTTGACTGAGTTCTTCTATAATGGGGAAATTTGTAGTTGCTGTTAATTAGTGCGAAACATAACATGAACCTACTGAAGGGGTGACTTGCTGTTTGTGCTTTCTTGCTTATTAACTCATTAACACCAGATTTAGTTTCCCCAAGCATCACTTTTAATGCACTGCAATTGCATTATGATCTATCTTTTGCAAGCTAATGAACACAATTACACTTTATGAACACTATGTGCTCCTGGGTGGTAAAATACACATAAGAAAAACCAGGACACTATTGTAGCTCAGTTAGCTGTCCTGTCAGGTTGCATATCCACTTCTATCTCAAGCAACTGACATTAGGATACTTGTTTATAAGGAAACCTGCTGTCCAAATGTTTCTATGTGGACTTGATTCCTTATTCGTGCTTTAGGGTTATGCTACAGCTTATAACATCATTTTATAATTTTATGCATTTATTTTTAAGGGAACTTTATGATTTTTTTGTTCCATTATAGTTGAATAGGTTTGCTATACATCTGTGTAATTGAGGTTGGAAGCTGATTGGTTAAGGAGTTAGATAAAAAATCTATGAAAAATAAGTAAAATAAAACACAAATTGGTTGGGTGGCTTAGTGGTTAAAACATTCACCTCTCAGCGCTTGGGATTCCCGGTTCAAATACCAATCTGGGTGGAGTTTCCATGTTCTCCCCGTGTCTGCATGGGTTTCATCCGGTTTCCTCCCACATTCCAAAAACATGAAGGTAAACTGAATGCTCTAAATTGCCCTGTATAGTGTGTGTATGTGTGAGTGAGTGTGTGACCAGTGATGGATTGGCGCCGTGTCCAGCGCCTGAGATGTTCTCCCCTGGATGGGCATGGGGAATCCCCCTCATGAAGGAATATAATGAATGAAATGAAAAAGATAATGAATGAAAACTAAAATCAAGAAAACATGCACTTGAATTTGGTAAAATTACCTGCCAATATACTGCAGTAAGTAAATTTATTTTGTTTAGGTTTATTAAAATAAGACAAAGTGTCTAAAATTTACAGCAATAGGTTGGCACCCTTGCCTGGATGTATTTTCCCAGCGGCTGAGATGTTCTCCACTGGATGGGCATGAGGAACACCCCCCTGTGACCCTCCTAGAGGATTAAGGTGAAGATAATAAATGAATGAATGAATCAAAAAAACAGATCATTGCTCTTACTTAGAAACCTATTGAAATTCCAAATAACAATTAACTTTTTTGGTTACGATAAAAATCTTTGCCGTGAGACTCAGTCTCTCGTTCTATCTTCCTCACTCACTGACTTATCACTTATTCTCCCACTTCCCAAGTACCTACAAGACTTAAATTTGGCATTGTGATCCTCTATTATGTACATGGGGAAAAGTAAATACTAATCACCTTCCTACATTTAATGGTTTATTCGATATCGCCATCGAACCCATAATGTACCTCATTGGCATTGTGATTCTCTATCATGTCCAGGTTCTCGCTTACATTCAATTGTTCATTCGATATTGCATACCTACAAAGCTGAAACTTGACTCATTCCTTATCGTGTCCTTTGAAAAAAAAAAAAAAACTCACGTAAAAAAAAGAAACCGCATGGACACCATAATCACAACCTAAACTTTATTCATTCCACATATTCATTTCAGATTTTAAATGGCCACAGACGTCACTCTATAATGATACGTTCACTTGAAATATATAAACTCCAAAGTCATTACTCATTCAAAAAAATTGCCCTTCAACTTTCACATTGTTATCAAGTTCTTCCACATAATGCAGCATGGGTATCCTGCTAGTGTTTTATAAATCTTACTTTTAAAATAGGACAATAATCACATCAGCACCATTCAAACCATAATGTGCTCACTGACGGAATCCTGTTTTGGACAATAACCAAAAATAATACTGGGCTTCAACAATGAAAGGTTTGGAAAGTTTAAAAATTAGCCCATAAAATTCCTTTCAATATTAATACTGCTTGGATTGATTTTTGTTACAGTGAGATGTTCTGACCAAATAAATAGTAATTCCCCACACAAGCAGCTTTGAGATAAAACTTTGTCAGTGACCTAGAACCAAGTACTGTGCATCTGATGTGCATCCATTACTCATCTCTCTTCATTGGCTTCCTGTAGCTGCTCGCATTCACTACAAAGTACTGACTCTGGCCTACAGGACAGTCCCTGGATCTGCCCCCATTTACCTTCAGTCAATCTTTACTAGGTACACTCAAACTCGTTCACTATGCTCTAGTGACTAATGTCGCCTGGTGATTCCAACTCATCAAGGTGCCAATTCTTACTCCATTTCATTCCCCACTGTTAAATGGTGGAACGACCTTCCCAACAACATCTGTAAGGCTGACTCACTCAACATTTTCAAGAAACTTCTCAAAACCCATCTCTTCCACAGACACTTGATTACGGAAATCGTTCCATAACAGCTCCTTTTTCGGTTCGTAGATGTTCCTGGGACTCCTAATATTTCTTTCTTGTCTGATAGTTTTAAGTCACAGTTTGTAGCGTATTTGTCATTAAGGTCCAGAAAATGATCCAGCGGCATGTAACCTATTGTACTGAATAGAGAATGTAATAAATACATTGCCAATAGCAGCTTTTCCATTTGGCTATAAAACACAATCCTGCTTATTAGAATAATAATTCTGTGTCCTGTAAGCACCGCTGCCGAAAGACTGGTCTTATCTCCATTCTACAATGAGAAAAAATAGTGTACGGGAAAAAAAACAGTAGGTTTGAGTAATGAGTATAATTACTGTACAAACTGTGTTCCACAGCGACAGAGCATGCAATCATTTTTATGTTACAGCTTTCGGAAAGCGGTGCAATTTCAATAGATTTCTGTACACTTTATGCTTCATGAGGATCTTGATGATGAGTTGTATTGAAATATTGAATATAAAGGAAGCTGCTTGTGTGCATTATATGAATTGCCTTTGATATCTGACTGAATAGCTTTAAGTTTGAGACATCACCTATAGGAATCTTATCTCAAAACATTTTAGTATTATACAAAGCTTAGCTAAGAGTGCACTTTAAGAGTTTTCTAGACATTGATTTGAAATATTTCATCTTTGAATGCCTTACATATAAAAATATTTTCCTTTTACGCATTCGATTATCAACCTGACTGAAGGTTAATTTCAAAAAACGAGTTTCCAAACCACTTATTTATTCATTATCTTCTGTTTATTCCTTTACTAGGGTCACGGGGGTTTCCGCATGCCCATCCAGGGGAGAACATTTCGGGCACTGGGCAGATAGACACAAGCCAGGACGCCAATCTATTGCTGGTCACACACTCACTCACACAGCCACACACTATTTAAAGCATTCAATTGACCTTAAATCCATGTTTTTGGAATTTGGAAGGAAGTCGGAGAACCTGGAGGAAACTCACATGAACACGAGAAGAACATGTAAATCCCCAGCGCTGAGAGGCGAACATACTAATCACTAAGCCACCGTGCCCCCTCAAACAACTTATATTTTTATTTTAAGTCAGCTGTCAGGAGGGGTGGCTTAGTGGTTAGCATGTTCGCCTCTGTGCTGGTGATCTAGTTTCAAATCCCAGTCTGGCTGAAGTTTCCATGTTCTTCCCGAACAAAAACATGGTTGCAAGGTAAATTGGCTACGCTAAATTGCCCCTATTTAGTATCTGTGAGTGTAATGGATTGGCGCCCTGTCAATACCATCATCTTCGGCCTCTTTTTGGTGGCTTGTAAAGAGTGTATAAACCTTTATAGGGTCCTATAGAGTAAGTATGTCAAATGTTGTAATTGAAGCAATGTTGTGGATTTGTAAAGGGAACACAAGCACACACACACACACGCTTTATAACTTATTCATAAGATTCTGACAATGTATTTCACACACTGAAGTCTTCATCAACTGTCTGTATTAAATAAATGATATAAACAGCAATGCGTTGTCAAAATTACAGAGCAGCAGCAATAGTACCAAGTTAAGCTTAAATCGTGGGTCTCCATAAAGAAGGTGTAAAGTGATGCAACAGTGACGTCTGTGTACAACTGTAAGCAGCAAACCTGTTGACCGTGCTGGCATGCATACTTTTAGATGAGAGGGGCAATCATCTGGTCGAGATCAAGATGTTTCACTTTTATGAGTTTCATCAACACTGACAAGCAATTAATTTGAAGTGTGCACAGGTACTTCAAACCAAGTCTAAGAGCTCTGGAGAGGGTTCGGGTATTGGACTCTGATAATTGAAGTATTAAAGGTCTGCAGTATTAAGTGATTGTGTATCAGAGCTTTTTGAATAAAATTGTATTGGACATTGGATTAGGAAATAGGGTTTATCAAAACAGAGTAAACGGCAGAGTGTTTTTATCAGCTGAATAATATCATCTCATCAAGTCATCTTTCAAACAGATCTCAATGCAACAAGCCGGTGACAAAATAAGGTTTGTGCACCTCAGAATAAATTTCAGTTACAGTTATAGTTTGTTGCTCAATTTAATGTATTAGGGATAAATGTCCCCCGTAGAAATCTTTAAACATCTAATATATATACCAGGGCACGGTGGCTTAGTGGTTAGCACGTTCGTCTCTCAGCGCTGGGGATTCCCGGTTCGAATCCCAATCTGGGTGGAGTTTCCATGTCCTCCCCGTGTCTGCGTGGATTTTCTCCGGGTTCTCCGGTTTTCTCCCACAGTCCAAAAACATGGACTCCAGGTAAATTGAATGCTCTAAATCATCCTGTCTAGAGTGTGTGTTGATGTGTGAATGAGTGTGTGCCCAGCGATGGATTGGCGCCATGTCCTGGGTGTATCTGCCTAGTGCCCGAGATGTACTCCCCTGGATAGGTATGGGGAACCCCACCGCAAACCTATTAGAGTAATAAGTGGAAGATAATGAATGAATGGATATATAAAACAAAGACTTCTGTTTCTTTTACAAAAAGGTTCATTTATTCATATCTTCCTCTTAATCCTCTCTGGCGTAGGGTAAATACCCAGGACAGGTGCCAATCTATCACTGGACACACAAACACACACACACACAATGTAAGAAGCACTCGGCGCTCCTTCCCTTTGTTTCGTTACCTTTCAGTTAATTAACTTGTATTTTCAGTTTGTTTCAGTTAATTAACTGTTCTGTTTGTTATTGGTTCTCCTTTTGGCATGTGACAGGGACTTTTGTTTTATATACTTCCATTCATCCATGTCCTTGGTTGTTGTTGATTGATTTGTGTTTGCATGTTGGTTCCCCATTCCAGTATCTCGTGCTTTTGCTGCACGTTAATAAAACGCTATTTTTGTTAACCTGGCAACCTGGCTCTTCTCTGCTCGACTCGGGTGAGCACTCGTTCGAGTTCTGACGCGTAACCATAACAAAAACACTATAGGGGCAGCCAATTTACCTTGAATCCATGGTTCACTGTGGAAAGAAAACCAGAGAACCTGGAGGAAACCCATGCAGACACGGGGAGAACATGAAACCTCCACTTAGATCGAGATTTAAACCTGGATCCCCAATACTGAAAGGCTGACATGCTTAACACCATGCCACTGTGACACCCCATCTTCATAACATCAATTGATTTTTTTGGGTGAAATGTATTTATGCAATTTACTTTTGAACTGATATTTTTGGTATCGTTTTTTCCCCATGTGTTCATTTAGGAAATTTAAATTGGGTTAAATTTAATATATTTAATATATATATTTGTATGCTCTCCTCTAGAGACTGGGATTGGGAAAGCTGTAAAAAAAGAATTTTCATGATTGCTCTGGGTCATTATTATGATAAAAGTTGACCTGTCAAGTTTTATTTTAAATATGTTTCTTTGTTATGATCCTTGTATCAACCCTTTATTTTTTAACAGTTTTCTTATCTATGCCACAGAGAATCACAGCACGATGCTGTCATAAACGTGTGTCACCGCTGAGACAGTATTAGCCCCGTGATGTGCAGCGCTTCTTTTATTGCACATAGACTTCCATTTTTGTTTCATCAGACCAGAGGATCATTTTACACATATTGCTATAGCCATCACATGCGGTTTAGTAAACTCCAAGTGGGTTACGTTATGGAACAAATGCGTCCAGCTGTTTCATTTCCATGCCTTATGGGATCCAAGTTAATGAGCATTGTTGTTCAATGTGGCCTGATAATGTATAGAAAGGCTCATTAGCTGTAACATCTGCACTACTTAAAGGTACAGGAGACCTTCTTTAATTATTAACACATGACAGTATTGCGCTAACATTTGGGTGACCCTTGTTAAATTCCACGTTTTGTTATTATTGTTATTATTTTGTTATTGATGCAACACTTCTTTACATGTCCTTAATGAACACATGGGGAAACAACTGATATAAACAACCCAAATATTATCTGTTCAAAAGTAAATTGCACTTAAATTAAATAGATTTCAGCAAAGAAATAAATTCATTTTATGAAGATGGGGCGTCACATTGGCATGGTGTTTAGCACATCCGTCTCTCTGTGTTAGGGATCCAGGTTTGAATTTGGATTTTTCATGTTCTCCCGATGTCTGGGTTTTCTCCGAGTTCTCCGATTCTCTCACAAAGTCCAAAAACTGGGATTTAAGGTGAGTTGGCTGCTCTTACTCTTTACCTGGAATCCATGTTTTTGGACTGTGGGAGGAAACCGGAGAACCTGGAGAAAACCCATACAGACACAGGAAGGACATGGAAACTCCACCCAGACCAGAAATCAAACCAGGGATCCCCAGTGCTGAGAGGCGAACATGCTAACCACTAAGCCACCGTGCCGCCATGGTAACGTGTATGTTTCATAAAGCAAAAATGTCAGCCAGTAAACAAAAATAGTTTTGTGTCATAGCTGAGGTTTCTGTTCGCTAGCTGGTTAAATAGTTTGATGATTCCATGATTTTCACCAAAGAATGTAATGAATAGGATTTTTCTTGTTTTATATAATAAAATCATGTCAGGATTGTTTATGTTTTATTGTTTGATTAGTTCCAAAGACGATATTTGCTGTGTGGAAACGGCCAGATCTGTTCATAGAAATTGCATTTTGTGTAAAAAATGTGTTTATGACTTTATAGCTAGACAATATGAGGTTGGGGCTTGCCTTTCTTTGCCAGACAAAGATGAAGCTTTAGGGAAATCAGCTACTGTCAACAGTTTTCTCTCTTATATATTTATATCAATAAAACTCTGCTAAAAGCAATCAAGACATTCAAGCAAAGGAGATTCATCAGCGCTGCCTGGAGGTTTCTTAATCTTTTGTTATCTTCTTCGAGCCCTTTCAAATGAACCTATTTTTCCAAACCTTTGCATATTGGGTGTCATCAGCAAAGCACATACAAATAGAAACCCCTCAGAGCGATCTATTTCTTGGAGATCCTACCCAGTGGGTAGTTCCTCCCAAAATGGCCCATAAATTCGTCTCATCTCATTATCTTAAACACTTCAAGGGGAGAACAATTTGGGTGCGGGGCAGATACAACCAGTACAGGGTGCCAATACATCACTGGGCTCATATACACTATGGGGGCAATTTGCCTTGAGAGGAAACCAGAGAACCCTGAGAAAACTATGAGGAGAACATGGAATTTCTGAGACCGGTAAGTGTAGCCATGGTGTGATATTCCTAGAAAAAATTAGGCGGTTAGCATGTTCGCCTCTAGGGCTAGAGGTTCGAATCTCGATCTGGGTGGAGTTTCCATGTCCTCCCCGTGTCCGCGTGGGTTTTCTCCGGGTTCTCCGGTTTCCTCCCACA
>JAOUQT010239779.1:0-17382 GCA_025769995.1 Xyliphius kryptos | reverse complement strand
AGACACGGGGAGAACATGGAAACTCCACCCAGATTGGGATTCGAACTGGGAATCCCCAGCGCTGAGAGGCGAACGTGATAACCACTAAGCCATCGTGCCGCCCTGATTATGAACATTATGAAATCCTTATGTCATATTGTTATAACACATTATGACTGTTATTATACACATATATGTATTATACACATATATTAACAGAGGCTAATGACAAATGCTGTAAAGCATCATGAATACATTATAAAGCTTTATGAAAACACTTATTATGCATTATAACAAATTGTTTTATAAAACCTTGTCATTTTGACACGTTATGAATGTGATTATAAACATAATATCATTATTTACAGTAACGTGTTTACACAGTGAGCATTATATGTTTTAATGATGTGCTTTTTTGAGCTTTTCCTTAATACTGATGAATTCAGGTGGTTTAACAGGGACCAAACTGGGATGCGCTGAAGGTGGATGTGGAGCCTGCACTGTGATGGTGTCCAAGATGCACCAACAGCAAAATAGAATTGTGTATCTTTTTACATGACTAGACAATTGAATAAGCCTATTTCTTGAACCTTTTTATATATATATATTGTCCTTAATCATATATTTTAGTCACAGTGCAATAAATGCTTGCTTGGCGCCTATATGCTCATTGCATTATTGTGCTGTCACAACAGTGGAAGGTATTGGCAGCGTAGCCAACAAGCTGCATCCTGTCCAGGTATGAGATTATTTTACATTTTTTTATGATTTTAATATACACTCACAGCCATTTTTTTAGGTACACCACCTCAGTTCTACACAAAGTCTGTTGTTTAGCTCCACTGACCATGTAGATTGACTCCATCTGTTTGTTTTAAATCCTTTGTTAGTCCCGTTTAGTATGTTTTCTGATGATCGGGACCCTCACAAAGGAGGGAGTCTGTTCACTTATTGCGGTACTGGCAGCAGTTGGCTGCATAGTACCAAAACACTGAAATTCACCAAATAGCATACTGAAAGAATGGAAAGTTTTTTTTTTATTGCCAGATTGTATTAGCGATTGTCTTAGCTGTGTGGATTTGAAATTGCCTTCCTGTATCTTTGTAAATTTCTTTCTATAAATAATCCAATAAATTAAAAATAAACTTAACGTGAAGGAGCAAGCTTTTGCCAGCTGAGAGCAAGTGTACCTGATAGACCTTAGCGTTCTCCTCTGACCAGCAGGAGGTCAGAGACTTATTGCACACCGGCTACTTTTAATTCAGCAGGAGACAGACTGTGTTTTGCAGCCCCTGGACAGTAAAGTGGCATCACTTATCAAAAAATAAGGCGGCACAGAGACCACCAGCGCAGTACGCGGAAATGGTAGCCTAGCCATACATTAAAAAATATGTGGGGCATGTTTTTAGGAAAACACAACGTATGAGACAATGTCCCAATGCTGGTGTCCAGGAGCTCTTGTTTTGTCCATGTGTTTTTTCCCCCAACAGTCAAAAATTGAATTGGCAGCTTTTAATTGCCCCAAAATAATGTATATATGTGTGTGTGTGTGTGTGTGTGTGTGTGTGTGTGTGCCTTGTGATGGATTGGCACCCTGTCTTGGATGTATCTGCCCAGTGCCCAAAACATTGTCCCCTGGATCATCATGGGGAAACTTTCTGTGACGGTAGTTTAAGCGGAAGATAATGAGATAATATCACAAGTACTGTTAAGCAAACTGTCAAATTTCTCAATCACACACACAGAGTTTTATAGCTTTTCTCACATTCAAATCATCTCTTATCTTTATAGAATGGTAAGCCAAGGAATGCAGACATTTCAAATCATTCCCGTCACACACACTCACATACCGGGTAACACTTTTCAATTTCCTTATTATCTACTTTCCCAGTGTCGTAATCAACTTGGAACAAAAACACCTCTGAATCCTCACACTTTACATTCTTCTTAAACATATAATTTTATCGTAAGACCTTTGAAATCTATATTCTGTGACCTTCTTCCTCGGCCAAGTTTGTTTACAGAGGTTTTAGGAATAGAATACTTATTATAATAATACCCATTACACTGATTGGGTAATTAAGGTCTATAGAAGCTAGAAGTAGAATTAGGTGCTCAGAGAAACCAACATGGGGCTTATAGGACAAAACAAGAGTTTACAGTAGTTACATTGAACTGGATGGTGGCTAACAGGAGTTTAGCCTTTTAGGGGTTAACGAAAGCTAATTAGAGTTAGCAAAAGTTCACAGTGCAAACAAAAAAATGCAGAAGCTTATTAAGAGCTAACAAGTTCTAAAAGGAGTACTGAGAACGTTACAGAAATAACAGTAAATTACAGCAATAACAGGAGCTAATGCTAAACAGCAAATAACAACAGTCTGACTGAACAGGCTAATACTTGAGTATCTGGTTGATGGGACTGTCTGAAGGAGGCTAGGAGAGGATAAAGACAAATAATTTTCAGAATCAAATCAAAGTTTATTCATCACATGCATAGTTCTACACAGTACAGCTAGCAGTGAAATGCTTTGACGACTTCTTCACAATTAATACAATTTTTTTTTGCAAAGGTATGGTTGTTTTGTTTTGTTTTATTGCCAGATTATTAGAGGTTATCTTAGCTGTACAGATTTAAAATTGCTATAAAGGGGAAACTTATCTAGTTCATTTTGAAACCATGTTTTTTGATTGTGGGTGGAAACCGGAAAAACCCGGAGAAAATCCACGTGGACACAGGAATTCAAATTTGGATCCCCTGTGCTGAGCCACAATTCACAAAGCCACCATTCCTATAATAAAATAATATTTTAGTCTATTTTATTGTTTTTTAATTTCATTTAATCTTATATTTTTGTACAGGAGCGGATTGCCAAGGCCCATGGTTCACAGTGTGGATTCTGCACTCCTGGAATAGTGATGTCCATGTATACTCTTTTAAGAAATAATTCCCAGCCAACAATGCATGATATCACAGAGGCCTTTCAAGGTATAATATACACTATATTTAACGGTTTTAAAAAAGTTTTACATTTGAAATACACTGCCTGGTCAAAAAAAGTTCATCACCTGAATGTAACTGATCTGGAGTTGCTGCGTTTGGTTCTGACCAATGGTCAGCTGAAAAGAATATACTAAACCACCAGGTTCTTTCATCAACATTTTTTATTGTCGAATGACATGGGCATATTCTATGATGACAATCCCAAGATGAATCAGGATCAAACTGTGAAAGAGTGCTTCACCTCAGTTTCACACATGGACTGGCCAACAGACTCCAGACACCCTGGTTCAAATCTGCATCATTGATATAAGATCTTAGATGGAAATAAATGCAACTCTAAAAAGAACTAAATGTTGTGACATTGCAGGAGCTGGTGGAGACGATGCCACTACAAATGTTTGTCTTAATTCAGGGAAACATTAAGAGTGTGTAACCTTTGTTTTGCCAGGAAGTGTATATATCTGTATATGTAGATATAAATATCTAAAATAATTGTGTTTTTTACATAGGAAATTTATGTCGTTGCACTGGATATAGACCTATTCTGGAGGGTTATAAAACCTTCATTAAGGTAAGATCTGCTTTACACAGTCATTGTTTATGAACATACATAGTGTTAAAATAATCTGTATTTTTGTTGTTCGCTATTTGCATGGTGAACTTTAAAGGTGATGATGACCTAGAGTGGACACTCCATAAAAGAACAACTTGTCAGTTAATTATGACTATAATAACATTTAAAAGTATGCACCAAGGTCACAATTTTACCATTTAATTCACAAAACAGATTCAACATTGAATGAACTGAAAAACAGACTTGAAATTCAGATATTCAAAACATTTACAAAAAGCTAAATTGTGTATAAGTGCACTGTGGTTTTAAAAACAACTTCTGTTACATCACACTGATGTTTGTATCAGCAGGGGTCAGGATGCTGTAGAGGAGGTGAAACATCCAGCAGCTGTTGTATATCCAGTGAACATGGGAACGAGCTTGTGAGTCCAACCACCGTGATCTGCACAACACTTTCACACCTGGCAGACACTCAACACATTATTATATTGCATACATGTATTTTTCTACTGTCTAAATATGAATGTATTCTATATTTGAATCATGTTATTTAAGTTAATGCTAGTCTTATTGGTTTTTAGATTTTAAACACAAAACCACGATTTCCAGACGGTTACAGCACTTTTTAATACTTTCTAAAATCTGAGAACCTAAATTTGTTAAATCATCAATTTGTTATATCACTGGTATTTTATTTAAGGTCAATGAAGATTGAAATCTATATATATTTAAATAATTTATGAACTGTAAATTTCTGGTGTTTTTCTCTCTTGGCAACAAAAAACACAGATGCTGTCAGACGTTCATTGCTAACCTGACAGTCAATTGTTAATACATGTGCGTACAACCAGCTTGTTACGCACACACACAGATACCCAGCAGTGCCCAATAGTGTGTGCCAGTTGGCAGCTACGTAAATCTTTACATTAATAATAAACAGAATACAAAATAAAATAGTGTTTAGCACGTTTGCTTCTTAGCGCTAAGATATTCGGGTTCAAATCAGGGTTGAGGTTTTATGTTCTCCCTCAAAACATGAATTCAAGGTGAGTGTGTGCCCAGCGATAGATTGACGGTTCCAACAGCGTCCTGGCCCAGAAATGTTCAACCCCAGCAAAAGATTAAGTGAATAATGATGGATGGACTCATCAGCAACACAAAATATATGCATTTGTGCACTGCATTTAATTAATTAATTTAATGAATTATTAATTATTATAAAACGTGTAGTTCCGGTCCTCAATTTTAATTGGCTAAGCCGCTTGGCTAGCCGTGACAAAATAAGTTAAACTCCATACAGATTGGGATTCGAACCGGGAAGTCCCAGCACAGTTGAATGTGCTAACCACTAAGCCATCCTGCCGCCCTGAATCAAACCTTGTCTTTTTATTATAGTGTGTTGGTAACAGTAACACTCGAGGTTGTGCATTATTGTGAATAAACTATAACTGATAACACCTCTTCCCATGGTTTATTCACAATAATGCATGCCCACTCATGCCTTATTGCTTTAGTACATGCCATTCACAAAGATATACTGACATGTCTTAAATAAAGTGTGCGATTGACAGCTCTTTAAAGCTTGCCAAAATAGGGTCCTATATGTTTTCTATTATGTGCAAAAAGCCAAATTAAAATTATAAAAAAAAACTTTAAAGCTGGTGTATTTTTGTTGTTAGGTCATTGACCTATTTTAACATTGTATCTGTGTATTTAGGAAAATGTTAATAATTCAGAAGAAAGATTGTTTGATCCATCTGAATTTACACCTTTGGATTCAACCCAGGAGATAATTTTCCCCCCTGAACTGATGGTAAATTTTCCAAAATTCATTTCTACTGTACTAACTGAAAATGGTCTAGCTTTAGTTAGTAATGTAAACTGTTTAGTAAAGATTGTGCACTTCTTCCAAAATTAAAAAGTTTAAATGCATAACCTGGAACGTTGTATTGCTTGTGTGTTTCTCTGCAGACTCTTTCAAAACAGCCACTAAAAGAGTTAAGATTCAAAGGTGAAAGACTGTCATGGATTCAGCCCATCTCACTAAAAGAACTGCTGGAACTGAAGGCTATGATTCCAGAAGCTAAGCTGGTGGTGGGAAATACTGAAGTCGGTATGGGTTTAAGGAACTAGGTCTTAATAGGTTGAATATATTTATATATTAATACTTAAAGCATATACAGTATGAGTACAAAGATTCGACACGCCTCCTTTCCACTTATTGTCCATTGTATCAGTTCCACTTACTGTAAAGATGGACTTCTACAATTACAGACTGAATTCCAGCTGTTTGTGGACTAGAGTACATACTGTGTTAGTCCCCTTTACACGGTTCTAATGGTCAGGACCCCAATAGTAGCACCACAGAGCAGGTATTACTTGGTTGATGCATTATTCCTATCCCAGCAGTGTCGCTAAGGTGTTTAAATGAAACTACAGCAGCACTGCTGCACTAAAACCCCCTCACTGCATCAATGTCACTGCAGAACTGTATAAACAATACACCACCAAAGTTATACGGGTTCTTTGATGCTCCTGACCAACAGAGAACAGAGAACCAACAGGGGCTAACAAAAAAAAGAAAACAGATGCCGATGCCGCCAGAAACACTAATGGCATGTAACCGACATGGGCAGGGGCCAGGTCCTGCTGGAAGATGAAATGTGCATCTCCATACAGATCCTCATTAAAAGGAATCATGAAGTCCGCTAAAACATTCTGGTAGACTGTTTCATGTGTCCTTGGATTTAAAAAAAGCAAAGTTTACAAACACCTGCACTTTGGATGCTGTTCCTCACCAATACTGTTTAGTAGATGATTAGTGTGTCACACTCAGTTTAAAACCTTCATGCCCTGCAAAATCTGGGCTGATTTCTCCACAGTATTCTATTTTCTGACTTCCTGTTTTCATTGGTTTTATGAGCTAGAAGCCCAAATTATGTAAAAATAAACAATAATATACTTAAAATTGTTTAAATTGTGGGCCCTGAATCTATCATCTCTAAAAGTTAACTTTTTGAATGAAATTATGGAAATGAATTAACTTTTCCATGATTCTGAATTAATTTTTTTTGAAAATGGTCTGTGGTAAGTGGAGATGATACACAATGGAGCAAGAAAATCATGTGTCCAATCTTTTGCCTGGTATTGTATATTTTAATCATCTTTAATTAAGTAATATGGACTATATTTTTTCTTGCTTTCTTTACGTCGCAGGTATTGAGATGAAATTTAAGAATTGTCTTTATCCTGTTATATTGGCACCAACATATATCCAAGAACTTTGCAGCATTCAGTACCTTGACACTGGTCAGTACCACTTATGTTTCATTCATTGTTGCAATAGTGCACTTGTTTTATCATAAAGTTCAAGGTTTTGGATTTTGTATTTAAGAACATTTACAGTCAGAGCCAAAACAATGGCACTTCTACACTTTTATTTAGAAAATACACCACTTTTGACAAAACATCTTGGTATGATTGCAGCCCACGTGTTATTTTATTTTGGAGGGCACAGTGGTTTAGTGGTTAACGTTTGACTCTTAGAGTTGGGGATCCAGGTTTGAATCCCAATCTGGGTAAAGTTCATGTTCTCCTTGTGTCTGCATGGGCTTTCTCCCAGGTTCTCCAGTTTCAACCCACAGTCCAAAAACATGGATTCAAGGTGAATCGACTGCTCTAAATTGTCCTTATCCAAATCACCCCTATGAATAGGCACGGGGAACCCCTTCAAGACCATAGTAGATTATTATTCCGAGGGCTACATAGAGTTTATACACACTGTAGTAATTTAAATTTTGAATGTAAAAACAAAGTTACTGAGAAAAACTCATGTAGTTGTTTAAGTTTAGAATTAAGAATCCTTAAAGAAATTTCTGCTTCAATTCCCTTCAATAAATGGATGCTTTTTTTTCAAAACTGACATTTAAAATAAAGATAAAAATATTGACCATTGTATTGTTTCTGATATTCTCTGCACATGTTCTGTGTTGTAGGGATTGAGATTGGAGCATCTGTGACGCTGTCTGTGTTAGAAGATGTGTTGCGGGAGCGTGTCGACCAGCTACCCAGCTATAAAACCGAAGTCTTCCAGGCTGTACTTGAGCAGTTGCACTGGTTTGCAGGACAACAGATCCGAAATGTTGCAGTTCAGTGGTTTTTTCCCTTTTTTTGGTGATGGAGTTGGGACAAGTACAATTCAAAAGTTGAAGCATTCACAACTACATTTAGGCATTTAGCAGATGCTTTTATCCAAAGTGAATTACAATTATTGCAGTTGGGTTGTGATTAGGACACGGGGTTAGTCATGATACAGCACCCCTGCAGCAATAAGGGTTAAGGACCTTGGTCAAGGATTTAAATTAGTAACTTTAGTGCATCTGGGGTTTAAATCCACCCTTTAGTTTGAGAATCCTGACCACTGGTTAGCATACCAGGTTTGAATACCAACTGAGTGGAGTTTACATGTTCTCCCCATGTCTCTGTGGGTTTTCTTTGGGTTCTACGATTTCCTCCCACAGCCCAAAACATAGATTCAAAGTAAATTGGCTGCTCTAAATTTCCTCTGTCTAAATCAATATATATATATATAGTGTGCGCAGCGATAGATTGGCACCCTGTCCTGGATGTGTCTGTCCAGCGCCCGAAACAGTCTCCCTTTGATGGCCATTGAAAATTCGCGCCCGTGCCCCAATTTCTAATTTGTAAAAATGCAATATTCTGTGTTTTGATTTGACTTACATACCTATTTAGATACCATATAAGATAAGATAAGCCTTTATTAGTCCCACGTGGGGAAATTTGCAAACTGGGAATTTTGGGAAAATTGGGAATTTGGATGAAATGGGTTTATCATTAAAAAACATTTTATTCCATTCTATTTTTAATTTAATAGTATATTATGGGCGGCTTAGCGGTTAGCACATTCGCCTCTCAGCGCTGGGTATTCCTGTTTCGAATTCCGATCTGGGTGGAGCTTCCATGATCTCCTCGTGTCTGCGTGGGTTTCCTCCGGGTTCTCCGGTTTCCTCCCACAGTCCAAAAACACGTATTCCAGATAAATTAAATGCTCTAAATTGCCTCGTAGTTTGTGGATGTGTGAGTGAATCTGTGTATTTGCCCAGCGCCCAAGATGTTTTCCCACCGTGACCCTCATAAAGGAATAAGCAGACGATAATAGATGAATGTAATTTTAATATTTGACAAAAATGATATATGTTGTGTTGTAGCACTGTTAGCACTGAATGTATGTTCTTTCAGGCAATAGGTGGCAATATTATGACAGCAAGTCCCATCTCAGACTTAAATCCTATATTTATGGCAGCGGGCGCAAAGCTAACACTGGTGTCCAAAGGTAAAATACAGATAATTAATTAAACAAATATGATTTTTGTTAATAGTTACTGATAATGTTCAAATGTGTGCTCATGGAGGTAAGTTACTACATAGTTTTACGTTTAATTTAACTTTCCAAGAAAATATTACATATTACATTTTAATACCAAAAATTTGGACACCCCTGCGTATAATCTTTTGTCATAGTAAATAACACAGTGATTGGTTAACTACTTATTACACACAAAACACACCCATGAACAATTAATAGAATTAGTATGTGCCTTTTGTGCCGATAGCAGACACACTGATGTGCTGTAAATCTTAATATTTCATTTAAAACTGGTATAGGTTGTAGAAATTGTATAAACATCTTAACCATATCACTACCTTGTTAATAAAAAGAGTATAATTTCTTTCTATTTTTCAAACGTAACTTTTTAAAGATGGGAAACGTTTTGTTAAAATGGATGACAAGTTCTTTACTGGATACCGAAAAACAGCAGTGAAACCGGAGGAGATTCTATTGTCAATTGAAATTCCATATACCACAAAAGTAAGATTTCTGTTAAACATGTTTTGTGTTTGGTACAAACAACCAATTTCTTTTCATTAGACAGCCCTTTTTTCTTTTGCAGGACCAGTATTTTGGGGCATTTAAACAGTCACTCCGTAAAGAAGATGACATTTCCATTGTTACATGTGGAATGAATGTATTATTTCAAGATGGGACTAATATAGTGCAAGACATCCTTCTCAGTTATGGAGGAATGGCCCCTACTACAATTCTTGCAACAAACACATGCAAACAACTTATTGGCAGGTAATTTATTTATTAATAATGTTTCATTTGTTAAAATAATTGCAATTTTATGCACGTTTTACAAATACAGGATGAAGTCATAGAAATAATCTACAAATTTTAACTTTTGAACAATTATATAGTAGTATGTCTTCAATCTGAAGTTAGTCATATTTTAATTGTATGAATATGTATTTGTTTGAAAATACAATAATCATTTAATTGTATAAATATATTTTTACATGTCACTACAATTTACAAAAATTGTCACTTGTAGTGACAATTGTAAAAAAAAATGTAGTGACATGTAAATACATATTCATACAATTAAAATATAGCTAACTTCAGATTAAAGACATACTACTATATAATTGTACATGCAAAAACTATAGTTTTTTTAATAAAATGTTTAGTTCTTTTGGTGCCATTTTAATTGGGGTTGGTCAACCTTTAGTAGGATGAAGCTAATACAAGTCACTGGAAAATATTTTACCAGGTACAAGATTTATCCCATATTTCATTATTTTTTGTCATGCAGAAGGTTAGCTTTAAAGAAAAACATGGCAAATGCAAATATTCCAGAATAGCTGACTTTGCTTGTGTCACTTATATAAGTATTATACAAATATAAAAGGTATCCAGTTATCCAGTGATGATTGGTGCCCTGTTCTGAATGTCCAAAACGTTTGCCCATTGCTCAAAACATTCTCCCTGGATGACCATGGGAACCCCGTGAACCTAGCAAAAGATAATGAGATGCGATTTCTAGTCAAGTCAGCCTTGCTCATGCCAATTTTTTTAAATATGAATTATTGCAATGTATAGTTTTGCTCTTTAGTTTTGTGGAAGGCGGTCGCACTCTTTCCCCCTCCGTCCTCCTCCATCCTACTTGGCTTCTATGTCTCGTCTGGAATTGGAATTCTTTAAATGGTCTCTCAGGCGGCACGGTTACTTAGTGGTTAGCACGTTTGCATCTCAGCACTGGGGATTCCTGTTTCGTTTCCCAATCTGGGTGGAGTTCCGAAGTTTCTCCGGGTTCTCCAGTTTCCTCCCACAGTCCAAAAATTTTGATTCCAGATAAATTGAATGCTCTAATTTTCCCTGTGTTTGTGTGTGAGTGAGTGTGTGCCCAGCGATGGATTGGCCGCCCCAATTTCTCCCTCACGATCAATAAAGTATTTGGATTCTGATTTAATGCTGAGGAAGATTAGGAATGTCCAGTTTTGTTGTTCGGCCTAAAAAGACACATATTATCAAAATATCATGACACCACAGTGACCATTGCAATCCACATGACCTTAATTGTCACAATTTGCGAAGTCATCCGTTGTACAAAGCGTACAAAGTGCAGAATGGAGCCAGGATGCCAGGTAGCAGAATACAGCGTATAATATTACCAGACTGAAATGAAACGATACAGAACATAGGATCAACAGTGCCTGACTCTAGATGAGCTGGTACCCGAAACTAACGGAAACACAAGATATATACATCAAAAGTCCCCAACATAGGCATGAAAACAAACCAATAACAAATAAGGGGCCAATTAGCTAATTAACTGAAGGAAAACAAACGCTTAATAACTCCTTACATTAATCTTCTCTGCCTGCTGAGGAGATTAGGGTTGTTTGAGGTGCCACTGTGGAGGCATTAGACATAGTTTATGGCATCGTCTGCTGGTGCAGCAGAATGATAGACTAGTTAGCAACTCTTATGGACAAGTTTATCCAACTAAATACACTGCAATACATCAGTAAGTTAATTAAATTTGCTTTTTCCTTATAATGTAGGCCGTGGAATGATAAGCTGATCCAGGATGCATGCTCGTTTTTGGCTGCGGAGCTGACGCTGTCTCCATCTGCCCCAGGGGGAATGGTGGCATATAGACGTACATTAACTATTAGCTTTTTCTTCAAATTCTTCCTAACTGTACAGCACAAACTTTCTCAGAAGGTACAGTTACACTTACATAACTTATATAAATATGTTGTTGGAATGACATCTTCATGAGTCCTCACACACCTTATTTTGAGACCACCATGCTTATCGGTGTAGATATATACTATATTTACAAAAGTATTTGCTCACCTGCCTTGACTCACATATGAGCTTAAGTGACATCCCATTCCTAATCCATAGGGTTCAATATAATGTCGGTCCTTTTTTTGCAGCTAAAATAGCTTCCACTCTTCTGGGAAGGCTGTCCACAAGGTTTAGGAGTGTGTTTATGGGAATCTTTTCACTCTAAGGTCAGGTGAAGGCCAGTCAAGTTCATCCACACCAGACTCTGTCCTCCATGTCTTTATAGACCTTGCTTTGTGCACTGGTGCACAGTCATGTTGAAAGAGAAATGGGCCAGTTCCAAACTGTTTCCACAAGGTTTGGAGCAAGAAATTGTCCATAATGTCTTGGTATGCTGAAGAAATCAGAGTTCTTTTATTGGAACTAAGGGGTCAAGCCCTGCTCCTGAAAGACACCATAAACCCCCCCTACACCAAACTTTACACTTGGCATAATGCAGTCAGTCAAGTACCGTTCTCCTGGCAACCCAGACCCGTCCATCAGCTTGCCAGATGGAGAAGTATGATTCATTAATCCAAAGAACGCATCTACACTGCTGCAGAGTCCACTGGGCAGTGTGCTTTACACCGCTACATCCACATCCGACGCTTTGAATTGCGTTTGGTAATGTATGGCTTGGATGCAGCTGCTCGACCATGGAAACCCATTCCAAGTAGCGCTCTACGCAATGTTTTTGAGCTAATCTGCAGGTCACATGAAGTTTGGAGTTCTGTAGCCTTTCACAAATGTTTGTAAGAACATTTTGCATGCCATGGTGCTTGATTTTATACGTCTGTGGCCGTGAAAGTGGTTGGAACACCAGATTCTAATTATTTGAATGGATGAGCAAATACTTTTGGAAATATAGAGTATTTACAAGCACTGCTGCTATTTGAACGTCGCAGGTGGAAGGCAATCAAATAGACTTTTTTTGGGGAGGGTAAGATGGCAATGAACATATGCTCATGTGCAAGAAACACTCTGTGCAGGGTGTAAGATAGGGTCCCTGGACCTGTATCCCTATAAAGCATGTTTCTAGCAGCCCATCTCAGCTGACAGGCCCTTAGAGTTGAAATCTTGCTCAAAATTTTTTAGAGCGCCTAATTTTTTAGGGCCCTACATCTGTTTAAAAATTATGAGTAAATATCTATTTATTCTGTGAGCACTGATCTTTTTAGCTTATCGGGCAAAGCATATTCTTGTGCACTAGTCTAAAGATCTTATAGGGGCTTCTATTATGCAGGTCTTGGAGTAATGCAAAAACCAATATTAAACAACTTTTGCACACCTGTGTATACTTGTGTAATTACAATGATGGATGCTTCAAGATGATCTTTAGCACAAACAACATATAAAAAATTTAGTGGTGGACTTAATGTGCATTTAGATGACCAGGGTAAGGTAGCGGGATGCAGTGTGTGCCCGGGTCTCCAACTATTACATTTCTTGTTAAAATTAACTGCTGCACATGAATTGATAGGAATAGTATAGGTAGGCTGAAATCATCCTTTTCCTCGATTTCTCCCCATGATGGACATGGGGAACTTCCCTGCGACCCTCGTAGAGGATTAAGCAGAAGATAAAGAATTCACAATAAATAACATATACCTTTATTTATTTGTATTTTTTTTTGCTCCATGCTACTCCGCAAATCTTCTACTGCAGTTTGCCTTTGTTGAGGATGTCAGACCAGATTACACCTCAGCTATTCAGCAGTTTCATTTAGACTCACCAAGGAGCGTTCAGCTTTATCAGGTACACATCCTAAATCATCTCAAATAAACAACACAGTCAGGAGTCTTGGTTTTGGTCTTTATGGACATTTTGGGGCTTTTACAGGCCGTCCCTCCAGGTCAGAGTACCAGTGATGTTGTAGGAAGTCCTGTGATGCATCTGTCTGCATTGAAGCAAGCTACCGGTGAAGCGGTTTACTGTGATGATATTCCTCGCTATGAGAACGAGCTTTATTTGGCCCTCATCACCAGTACTAAAGCTCATGCTTATATTAAGTAAGTACTTTACTTTGATTTTCAATAGTAAAGATTCAAGTTTTTTAAATCACATTTTACTACATTGATCTGTGCTGGAATTATGTAAGTTAAATTGTTAATAAGGGATTAAAGAAATGAATAATGAATGAGCTGAAGGTCAATTACTATCAAAATTTTGGAATAATACTTTAAAGGATTCAAGGAGGCTTTATTGACATTTTCATCACATGTGGCATGTTATAAAACAAAATTATGGCCCACGGACCCAGCAGGGCCACACAGTGGTGTAGTGGTACACACGTTCACTTCTCAGCACTGAGGATCTAGGTTTGAATTCCAATCTGGGTGCCGTTTCCAAAATTGAACTTTGCAAATTTTGTATATGTACATTTAGCAGATGTTTTTATCCAGAGCAACTTACATATTTTCCGACTTGGTTGGGGTCAGAAGGCGGCACGGTGGCTTAGTGGTTAGCACGTTTGTCTCTCAGCGCTGGGGATTCCCGGTTCAAATCCCAATCTTGGTGGAGTTTCCATGTTCTCCCTTTGTCTGTGTGGGTTTCCTCCGGGTTCTCCGGTGTCCTCCCACATCCCCAAAACATGGATGCAAGGTAAATTGAGTGCTCTAAATTGCCCTGTATAGAGTGTGTATGTGTGTGTTGGTGTTCTCCCCTGGATGGGCATGCGGAACCCCCGGCGACCCTCATAAAGGAATAAGCGGAAGATGAATGAATGAATGAATGTTTGGGGTCAGAATAAAGGGTTGATACAATGCCCCTGAAGCACTGAGGGTTAATGGCCTTGATCAGGTTGGTAACATCAGTGGACCTGGGACTTGAATCCACAGCCTTCAGATCTATAGTCCAACATCCAAACCACTGAGCTACCACACGCCCGTTGAAGATGTGTTTTGACTTTTGTGTACCATATTACCTGAAATATAGATATCAGTATTTTTTTTAATCCTAAGTTAATTACGTGTATTTTGACAGATCTATTGATATTGCTGCTGCCATGAAAGTTAAAGGTGTGGTTACGTTTATCTCGGCCAAGGATATTCCTGGAAGCAATAACACTGGCCCAGCTGTTTATGATGAGACTGTTATTGCTGAAGACAAGGTGATTTCTTCACTTCTTTAATAATTCTTTAATCATTACTTTAGCATGAAACAAAACGTGCATCTTTATACCTATAAAACTCAAAGCCCTCACTCACTCACTGACTGACTGACTCATTACTAATTCTCCCACTTCCCAACTCCCTACAAGATTGAAACTTGGCACCGTCATTCCCCACCATGCACGTGGAACAACTAAGCAGTTTTCACTTTCAAAATCGCACCAGGAGGCCCATCAAGGGACCAACCTAAAACACGGGCCCTGATTAAATTAGGGACTTCAACTCACCTCACAAACTTCAAATTTGGCAGAGATATATAGGATAACCTCTATAGTCATTGAAATATCAAAAATTTCAAAACATTCCCACGGAGGACCCACCAGGGGACCCAATTCAAAATATGGGCCCTTCTCTAGCGATGGGTAGAGGGTAGACTACAGGGGATGATGCAAGGCGCATGGTGTACAGAGACTGGTGCACAGGTATAATGGAGGGGATGACGCGAGGCGCTTGGCATATAGTGACCGCTGTATGAGTAGAGTGAAAGAGGATGTGCCAATTTGAAGTTTGGACAAATCTTCATGTTGCATTGTGTATTTTCTCCACTTACCATATGAGACTACAGACTGTAGTACATCTGTTTTCCTGTTAGTCCCCTGTTGGTTCTCTGTATTGGTCAGGAGCATCACAGAACAGGTATAATTTGGGTGGTGTATTGTTTATTATAACTTCTGCAGTGACACTGATGCGGTGAGGGGGTTTAAGTGCAGTAGTAGATTTCTTTAAAATGGGGGTAATTTTGGGGTCCTGACCATCAAAAAACAGAGTAAAGGGCACTAAAAGAAATAGCTGGACTACGATATGTAATTGTAGAACTACAAAGTCTGATACTGATAACAAGGACATTAAATAGAGCAAAAATTAGGTGTGTCCCCAATCGCTCAGCTGAATCTAAAGGGGCCCGTAGTCTATCTTTTAAATCATCCCAGCAAAAGTTAGTCTCTACTATTTACACAATCATTTGTTCGTTGGACACTATTCCCACTAATGCCCTAAAATCCATTTGGGAGAATGACTTAGCTACACTTATTTCTGACGGACAGTGGGCTCTCATACAATTCAAAATGGTCCATAGTTTACATTTCACGAACAAGATTAATTACACGTAGGTCTGATTGCTGTCCTAGATGTTATAACCCACCAGCAGACCACTTGAACATGTTCTGGATCTGAAGTAAGTTAATGGCTTTTTGGTCAGATGTTTTTGGGACACTAAGTCATGCATTGGAAATTCCCTTCGATCTTAACCCCATTACGGCCCTGATTGATTGGCATTGCCCCAAACACCCATACTGCAGAGACAAAGCAGTGGGTGAATGCTTTTTGTATTTTGCGTACTAAAAGGGCAATTTTTTTTTATTTAAAACCTTCCTCCCCACCTACCCATATTCAGTGGGAGATGGGCTAACAGTTATTATTATTATTACTATTTCTTTTTGTAGAATCTGTTTTATTACACACTGCTTTTGGCGCGTCATTTATGCTGCTGTTGTATATTAGTTTTTTTCTTGTTCGTGGTCCTGTTTTTATCATTGGTTGTTCATAAGTTCATTAGTCATTGTTAATGCTTATCATCTGTGTTTGCCCGTCACATATTTTTCTTTGTATATATAAGCCCTCCATATTCCCGTCGTACATTGCGTTATCGTTACTTTAAGCTGTGTTTGTCGTCGGTTTGTGTGTGTGTGTTCTGTTCCATTTGGTCAAATTTGTTCTTGCTATCTGCTTTTAGAAAGTGCTTGTAATCCTAATGAAGCTTTTCAATACCTTTCTGCAGAAATATAGAAAATTCTGATGGGGTCACAAACTTTCAAGCATGTCATGTTTAAAAATAATTTTTGGAAAAAAAGGTGTTAGAGTAATAATTTTTTTTAATTTTCACATTTAGATCACATGTGTGGGTCACATACTGGGAGCAGTTGTAGCAGACACACAAGCCCATGCACAGCAAGCAGCCAAAGCTGTGAAGGTTTCCTATGAAGACATCCAGCCTGTGATCATCACTATTCAGGTGGAGATATTTATATACATTAATATTCATTCATTCATTTTCTTTCGCTTATTCCTTTATGAATAAGAAGGGGGGGGGGGGGGGTTCCCCATGCCCATCCAGAGGTGAACGCCTCGGGCACTGGGCAGATACACCCAGTAGAGGGCGCCAATCCATCGCTGGGTACACACTTACTCACACAGTCATACTAGACAGGGCAATTTAAAGCATTCAAATTACCTTTATGTTTTCCAGATTGGGATTCGAACCGGGAATCCCCAGCGCTGATAGGTGAATGCTAACCACTAAGCCACCGTGTCGCCCCTGGGTGGAGTTTCCATGTTTGAATTGCTATATAGCGTGTTTGTGTGTCTGTGTAAGTGAATGTATGCCCAGCACTGAATTGGCACCCTGTCCTGGGTGTATCTGCCCAGTGCCCGAGATGTTCTCCCCTCGATAGACATTGAGAAC
>JAOUQT010239680.1:0-17383 GCA_025769995.1 Xyliphius kryptos | reverse complement strand
AGGACTTCATGATTCCTTCTGCTGAGGATCTGTATGGAGATGCAGATTTCATCTTTCAGCAGGACCTGGCCCCTGCCACCAGAAGCACCAACACCTGGTTTGAGGTCCATGCCATTATGGCGAATGACTGTCCAACCAACTTGCTGGACCTTAACCCAGTTGAGAATCTATAGGGTGTTCAAGCGGAAAATGAGGGGCACCAGACCCAATTACAAAGAAGAGCTGACAACAAGCATCATGGAAATCTGGGATTCCATAACTTCCAGGCACTGATGGCATGGACACTAGACACACACTGTCAGTTGTTCAATCTATATGTTTTTTGATCTTTTTTTACATTCATATATCTACTTTTATACTTTTAACCTTAAATCCTATTTTAGTTTCTATATTTTTAAGTTTGTTGATTAATTTTTTGCAAGACCTTTCTACCCATCCTCTACTAGTTTATAATAACATCAAGGAAATTATAGGTCGATATAAGATACAGGTAAGATGTTTTTATTTATGTTATTTGTAGTCAGTACGGCGCTAAACCACACTCACTGTGTCGGCGAATGAGTGTGCTCAGTGTAGATGCTGCAGCCTGAAACCCGCCAGAACTCGTGCAGTGAAGCATTGCAGTGATAACCTGGATATGTACTGGAGGCCTAACACAGAAAAACAGACAGATCCAAATACTTACTATAAAAGAAGATGTTATTATGCTGATATTTATTAAATAAAGTCTGATTTTCTGTGATTACACAATGGACGCACCTGTCTCTGGAATCCACATATATATGATTGTGTGCACTGCCATACAGCAGCAAGCTGTTTAAAGCCCAACAGGCAGCTTCCTGATAAGATTAAGTAAATTAAAATCATCAGTTATAGATCCATAAATACCAGCTCTTACAAATGGCATATTACAGGCCACATAGGATGATTTGCACTTCTCACCAACACTGCTGCATCATCAGCATGTCTTTCCAGTGCTATGCAACAAGCCTCCCTCCAAACCAAGCTTTCCTCTTTCTTTTTATCCTCTTTTAAACTCTCGTCCGAGTCCATGTTAAGGTCCTTATTGTCTACAATTGTCTTGGCTGTCGGATTGGATTCAAGACAGACAATAAAATATTAAATGTGCAATACATGTGATGAAAGGCTTTAATACATAGCTGTTTTCACTCCCCAAATACTTAAAAGCAAAAGGACTCACTAAGTGCAGCCAAACAGGACAGAGCAGCAGCCTGCAGTATGGCATTACCAGGAAAGACAAGGCAGGCTCTCGCAGCCACTCTGTGTACACCGTTCACCACCAGGATACTGTAATAACTCTCTAAAACAAAAACATGAACAACTGAATCAAATCCTGGATTTGACTAATTCTCTTATCTGATACTTATGAGAAGGTTGTAAAGTCCCTGAAAAAAGTCTTGTCGCTTATCCAAGTTGTAGGATGTAAGAACATTGACAGCCATTATCCATGAAAGTGACGAAAACAAAAAAAAGTGGTAAACCTTTCCAAAAGTGGCTGGCCGACCAAAATTACCCCAAGAGTGCAGCGACGACTCAATGAATGAATGTAAATATGCAGATGTGTTATATACAAGACAGTGTGGTAGCTCAGTGGTTAGAGGATATCAATCTGAAGGTTGTGGGTTCAAATACCAGGTCCCCTGAAATTACCAATGTGGGTCCTTAAACTGTCCTTGGGGCAGTTGTAGGCTTGTGGTTAGGGAACCAGCCTTGTAACCTAAAGGTCGCCGGTTCGGTTCCCAGTCCCACCAAGTACTATGGCTGAAGTGCCCTTGAGCAAGGCACCTAACCCCAATTGCTCCCCGGGCGCCGTACAAAAAGGCTTCCCACCGCTCCGGGCACGTGTGCTTACTTCACCAGTGTGTATATTTGTGTGTGTTTCACTGCATGGATGGGTTAAATGTGGAGGACAAACTCCTCTGTGTAAGCACAGTAGGCAAAATAGATTACTATCACTTAATTGATTGAAATTAATACATGATAAACTTTCTTTTGGCATAATAAGCATAATCCAGATGGCTTGCCTTACGTATAAGCCATTTCTGATATATTCGGTCATTTAGACCAATTTGGTCTAATTTGCTTTGATTTCAATCGATCAATTACAAGTCATTATTTGTTCTTCCTACAACTTGGATAAGCGACAAGACTTTTGTCAGGTACTGTGTATATAGAAAAAAGTAAGTCAACAAACCATGCGATATGCATGATAACCCTGCCTAACCATGGAATATGCACCACAAGCCCACTTCATATGAATTTCATAAAAACAACAATTCCTTCAATGTTATACAAATTCCTGCTTTTGGTAAATGTTTGATTCGATTAGTCGCATGTGTCTGGAAAAATGTCACTGACGAAACAGTTGCTCTCAAATTTTGCAACACAGCTGTAACCTTCGTTTGTCAACATTGGGATACATTCGAAGACGTGCTATCCGTTGTTCTTAATCACGAAAGCATAGCTATACAGTTCGCTCAACAATACACTGTCTACATAAATAGTTTATGGGAATGAGCTCAATTTTGTGACGTATACTATGCTGCGGGTTGGCTAGTCCACAATAATATACCCAATAATGTACCTTGTATGGCTAATCATTAGACCAAGTTCATTTGCTATTTTAATAGAAGTCTATATTAACTGATACAACTGAGCTGGTAATGAACACACAAAGCATGAATTAAAATGGGGATATAATTCAGTCAATGCCCAGGACCCTTATTTCTGTTGCAGGCTTAAAATAGCTATGAATAGAGCAGGAGAAAATAGTGTGAACCTAAAACCCTCTCTAAAGCTATCAATAACACTTTCACTACTCAGAACACATCTGACCTGTGCTTCACTTCTAGTGCAGTAGTAATACACAAATATACCCTGATAAAGGTGTAAAGTATTAGGAATGAAGGACTATTATTAATGTCATCAGTATTATTACATACCCACAGCTTTGGTTCAATACATGGTGCAGAATTGTTTTAGTTTGAAATCATAACATTTAGTAGATGAGTCATAGAAAAATATTAGTCACAAAGGTGCCAAAGCCGAGGTAATGATTTATGCAGCACACTTTCAGTAAAATCCTTAAATCCAAAATCTAAGCCGGCAATCACTACATTCATGCTGACATACTGTTTGTGTGCCGGGAAAGGACAGAATTAGTTTGTGCGACGCTGTATGTTGCAGGGTGGTGTTTTAAACTAAACCCTCTTGCAGCTTAAATACACTGTATAATCTCTTTTACAATGAAAACATGGTCTAAGTCTTTAAATCTCTGCCAAAAGATTGTGCCTTTTATCTGTTCGCATGTTGACGGACAAAAGCATTAACATTCCCGCCTGGGCGCACCTTCTTATGTTAAGCCAACTGATTAAGTCCAATATGAATTACACAGAAAAACAAACAGCATACACATACAATGGAAATTCATTAAAGGATTTTAGGAGCTACTACTGTGGAAGTTGCCATTGAACCTTTTGCATCCCAAAGGAAAGTAACAGGTGTCATCTTTATCACAGCTGAGATTTAAAAACAGGTTTAGTATTACACAAAAAATATGAACCTTGTTCCCGTACGTTGTGTTTATATGTTGGCCAACAAGCCTGGATACTTAATATCTATATAAATAAAAATATAAATGTTTGTTTGTTCAAAACCTCGAAACCTTAAATCTCTGAAAGTTCTTTACCGATTGCTTTAAAATTTTGACCTAATATTGAATTTGAATACGTGTGTTTTTATATAATTTATTTAAATTAAGATTACTTATTTTGCGTGTAATAATATAAGGTGCGTGGATTGTGTCATCAAGGGGCTTGGCATCCAGCGGTTGGCTCACGGGTAGAGGGGACAACGTGAGGTGATTAACGTGAAGCTAATGCTGTAAGGCATGGTACGACTTTAACGACAACAGCAATGAGGACATCTGACTAAACATGTCCGATCCCAAAACTTTAATGAAAAAAAGTTATTTTGTCAAATAAGCAAATCAGTACGTGACTTCGATGAAACTAAATATGCCCCCCAACAGCTGGGCCCAACAGCTATTTTAGATATATGAACTCCAAAGCCATCACTCATTCAAATACAACTGCCTTTCAACTTTTAGTTTGCTCTCAAGTTCAACATATTAAAAACGTGTGTTTTCTTTTTTCCATTCGACCAGATGAGCCACAGCAACGCGTGGCCGGGTACAGCTATTAAATAATAAATTTGTGCTATTTCTCCCAATTGTTTTACAGACAAATGATATAATTAGTTAATAAAATCTGGTTTGAACTTGAACTACCGCTCTGTCATGCCTCCAAAATTGACATAGCATTTTTAAAAAAAAATAAAATTTAAAAAAAAAAATTAAAAAAAACATCCCCACAACATGATTGTCCCACCACAATGCTTTATATGTTTCTAAACTTTTAAGAATTTGAAGTGGCAGTTACTCTTTTTTAATGAAGCCCATCTTTGTCGTGTAACAGTTGTTTGGTTTAATAAAAACCTTCCCGTTTTCAATAAACAGAAAACAGAAAAACAGAGTATTACATAATCTAACTATTAGTCACCCTAAAGGATATTTTGCAAATTTCTCCTAATGATTTAACTGTTTCAGGCCCATACTTTAACCTTAGGTGAATCACTAATACCATAACTCCATCCTACAGCACAGTTAAGGCCAAGTCCACACCTCACTTCTTTTGTACAGACTCATTATTTTAACTTGAATTGTCTGGCAAACAACATCCATCCATCCTCTGGACCCTTGGGCTATTCGCTGTTGGACTGTAATCCCTTTTAAGAGCCCTACCCTAAAAGAATATGTTGTTGCCTCTGAGATATACCTTTAGAAACAGGTGGGGCAAGGTGTGGTCACAAAGCCATGTTGTGACAGTTCTCTGATAAAAGGTCTTTTCCAATGAAAACACATTATTACCTGAAACTTCGGCCAAAAAAACAGCCAAACCCTCGATGATCATTTGTGTGTGAAAGTGAAATGGCAGTGCTTGGAGCTGTACGAAAAATATGACATGAGAATGATGATTTAACACCTATGTTAAGTAGTTAATTGCTCAATCTGGGTGGACCGCAAGACTTGTTTCAACTTATATACCAACAAGAAAATACAACGTGTTCTTGCTAAATTCAACTTTAACATGGCACTGACGGTTTCAACAGGATCACCTGGTTTTGATTCGTTACAGGTTGTTCGTCTTGTTTCTCTTGATTAATTCTTTAAATAAACAAAATAAAACACAATGTTGCAGGATGACGCTCTTACTGTTAAGAGTCTGATTTTGACACCAAACAAATCTATAAAACATTCATGATATTAAAATAAAAAACCACAGTGACAATGAAACAGGATATTTAAACTTTTTCATTGGGGTTTTTATTGCCCCATTTTCTTTTGTGTGCATAAAATTGTTTGCCTGGAAAAGTATTTCCTTATTGGCTAGATCAAAGCCCTTATTTATCTATGTGGTGAAATCTGCTACAATGCACTGAAAGGAAACCCACAACATAAAGACATAAAGAAGTTAAGAAACCTTTTACTTTTAATTTGATGAATAAATGAATCTTTTTGATCATTGAAGTGAATTTATATTGATTATTTTTGAACATTCATCTTTAAATTGATTATAAAAATCTAAATCACACTATGAAAAAGTGCCTAGCGATAGGTTGGCACCCTGTCCTGGGTCTATCTGCCCAGCGCCCGTGACGTTTTCCCCTAGGTGGGCATGGAGAAGCCCCAGTGACCCTCAGAGAATTAAATGGAGGATGATCAATGAATGAAAAATAAAGCTTAGGAAGTTGGGAACTTTTAAATTTGATTTGTCAAAGTGTCTGATTGCTTTATTAGGGGGTTTCTGCTATTTTTCCCTTTACATCGCTATTTCTGCACCCTGTAGGTTTTTTTTTAATTAGATCCTATAGGGGAAAAAATGACACTCACTGGGAAAGCTTAAAAAAAAAATCTTTGTAAAAACACCTGATGCTGATTACAATAAGAATGGAGCGAGTGTGCCAGCATACACATGGTTGGGTTCATAAAAACATGGTTTGACAGATGACATGGATGAATTCCAGTTTTATTTCAGAAAAACACTGTGTTTAACCCCTAAAACCTCTTAAGGAGTAAGAGGCATAATAACTGTTAAAATACCACATTGCAATACTGTCTTTCTCCAGACGATTTTAGTATTTTCAATATTCCCAGCATCACCACTGGGTTGGCTCCACTGGTACAACGCTGAAAACATTCTACCACACCAGCATCACTGCAGAACTAAAAGTCATCCACCACCCAATAATAGTGATAAGGAATGAATCTTACTTAAGAAATTTGCACGCATGCTACATGTGGAATTCATAATAAATCATTAATAACCACTTTACTTTTCTCAAACTTAATCCAGCAGAATTAATTTAACTCATAATTAATACTAATCCTGCATGAGTGACTTGTTCACACCCTGAACATCTTACCTAATCGTGCAGGCTCAAGCTTGAATCGGGAAGGGTGAAAGGTGCAGCATTATTTAGAAAAAAACATATTTTTTATTAAAATGAAACTGTTTTAAGAATCGAGACGTTATTGAAGTAAAGCCTTTAAACCAATGCAATAACTCGAAACAACTTATCACAATAACAGTCAAACTAGCACTGCAGCTTGCCAGATACACCACCAGTCCAATTGGAACACTCTCTCTGGACTAGGAACAGAAAGTCCACACATGCTGTAAATTCTTCACCAATGAGGCATGAAATGAATAATACATTGGCCACCAAAAAAACACCAGTCTGGACATCAGCCACAGAGAGAAGGGCTGATTAATTAGCCAGACACGAGCAAACGTCAACCTACATCCTCTCTCCCACCATCTGTTTATCCTTCGTCTCATTCACCACTTTAGGAAAGAACTGCCCCTGAGGAACTGCCATGTAATGCTGTCTGGCTCACACTAACGCAAATCATGAGTGACTTCAATTTTTATTTACAGCTCAGGAAAAATAGTGTCAGCTTCATGTTGGCTCACGCTGCATGTTGTTAAATGACAGTGGTCCAATTACATGTAAGGAGGCTGTACCTGTACCTGTACAAGTCGATTCATACCAAGCAATTTATAAGACCTGTTCCTTTAAAGCATCAGAAAATGAATGATTTGGTCATGACAACATCATGGATATGTTAATTTATGGTTCTTAATTTTTGCACTCGTACCCAGTGATGGATTGGCGCCCTGTCCTGGGTGTATCTGCCCAGCGCCCGAGACGTTCTCCCCTGGATGGGCATGGGGAACCCCCCCGCGATCCTCATAAAGGAATAAGCGAAAGATAATAAATGAATGAATGAATTATCTCAAGCAGTACGGAGGCATGTGGTCAGCATGTCTTACTCTACAATCCCAGTCTGGATTTCCATGTTCTCTTTGTGTTCGTGCTTGAACCCAGAGGAAACCCCCGCAGACACGATGAGAACCCAGATTGGGATTTGAAAGCAGAGCTCAGGGTTAAAGGTTCTGAGGTGTATGTGTAATGTCTGATGCACAGGTCCCCCCCCTCCCGAACAGACCACTTATCTTTTTTGCTGTTTGTTCCTCTTATGTAAACCCATTCAAACTACCAGGATGAAAGTCGTTCAGGTCATGCTTGAATTAGCCCACCATGTTTAAAGGTCAGCCATTTTGCCAATTTTGTTGCTCAATTGAACATTAACTGGTGCTGTTAATGCTCCCCCTTCTGATTTATTGCACCCACTTCATGGCTGTTGGACGCATTTCTGTACATTTGATGTGTTAGAATCTGACTCTGAACTTTGATTCATTAAGAGTGTTAATGTGTAGAGTTTTGGCGAAATAGAAAAGAATCTCCTCTCATCTCTGTTGTGAACCAAACTTCCTTTGTGTTTTACTCAGTTTCTCATTTCTGTCCATCTTTAGGATGCGAGTTCAGTGAGCAGCGAGGAGTTTGATATGACTGACCCCACATGGATTTCAGCTGAGCATCACAGCGCACTGACAGACCAGAACCCACTCGCCAGCTCCGAAAGAATGCACAGTCCCCAAAACACCCACAAGGAGGATGATGGTAGGAGCAATTACTCCCTCTCTAATTATCATTCCTAAACTTTTACTTTGTTTTCTCTCCTATTCTTTTCTTCTCTCCCACTTGCTGTCTTCTTTTTTCATTCCCTTTTTATGTCAAATATTTCAATCTGTCACCTCCATCTTTTAAACACTTACCGTTTCCCGATGAAGGAATGAAAGGGATTCTTGACAAACATCATTATGCCTGAGTATATAGAATCTGTACATGTGTATTCTAAAGCAAGAGGCTTCGCTTATGCTCGCTCTCTGACACTCTCTGAGTGGAAGGGTGAAGGTGTGGCTGCAACGAATCGATTCTGATCAAACAGCTTCCACCTCTTTGTTTCTGGGTGCCGCTGTTGAAGGTTCAGCGCAGAGAGGGTGGGGGTAGATAAAGTGGAAAGATGATAATGATGGTGCTGTAAGGAGGAACAGGACTGGGAGTGGTTGAGTTTGATGGAGAGAGGAAGCCAACCTCCTCATAATGCTCATATTCTGATGTGTCGGAGCTCTTTTAAAGGTCAGCTTATCCTGCCCACCACAGCCCCCGACAGAGCTGCTGCATACATGCTGTAACATCAGTTTCTCAGAGACAACTTCTTTTAAACTGCACAAGATACACCTCCCTGTCTCCTTCATCACCGTGTATTGTTTAGTCTTTTGTGTGACCATACAGTATAGATTCATCATGGAAAGTCATCCTAAAGCTAA
The DNA here is from genome assembly GCA_025769995.1 of Xyliphius kryptos. NCBI lineage: Eukaryota > Metazoa > Chordata > Actinopteri > Siluriformes > Aspredinidae > Xyliphius > Xyliphius kryptos. The sequence goes on along the minus strand of JAOUQT010239680.1, from coordinate 8,567 downwards.
TTTACTTACCGCAAATACTGTAACGATACCTCTATTTAATGAAGCAATTAGGCACAAGTCACTCGTTCAGTCCAGTTAGGATGTTAGGATGTTATTATTATAGGACGTTACACGTACTGTGTATGTTATTTATTATCTGAGGGACACTTCTACATTCAATGCACCCCTCCCACATGTTTTTTAAAAGCGCATGGCTACCATTTCTCCTACGCCAGCTGCATTTTTCGGTGGGAGGGGGAGCAAAGCGCATGGAACCACCACTTTGTTGTTCAGCTCGGCAGCAGAGCGCAGCCAGTTCAGCCAGTCCCACTGAAAGTAAGAGCGGGCGGCGAGCTGTAAATGGCTAACTCAGTAGCCGGGATGATAATCACTCTCAGTGTGCGTGAGTGTGCTTTGAATTCCCCAGTCCACTCTGATTAGTCTTATTCAAATTTCCTCACTTGGGACAAATGAAGGCTTAACTTATCTTATCTTATCTTAAAAAACTAGTGGGGAGCGGTAGCTCAGTGGTTAGGCTGTTGGACTATCAATCAGAAGGTTGGGGGTTCAAATCCCAGGTCCACTGAAGTTTCCAGTGTGGGTCCTTGAGCAAGATCCTTAACCCTCATTGCTCCAGGGTCCTGTTTCAACCCTGTGTTCTGACCCTAACCAAGTTGGGATACCTGTATGTCGCTTTGTATAAAATGTTAATAACTAAATGTAAATGTAAATGTAAAAAACTAGTGTCATTGTAAAACAAACCAAAAAGGCCATCTATATGGTAAGTGGAGAAAATAGATAATGGAGCAAGAAGATAGTGTGTCCAAACTTTTGACTAGCTCTGTATATCTAAAATAATTTAAAATTGTTTGACAATGAGCTATTTATTATGTTGTTAATTATAGTCATATAAGCTCCAAGTAAAATATAAAATAAGCTTGCATTAGTATAGTTTTGAATCCCTGATCAATACATTATTCCTGTATTGGCTTAATATCAATATCAATTACAATATATAATCTAATACAAGGCAGTTGGGTCTGTGTAATGGGACCTTTTTTCTCGATTGAGGACACAGCCTCAGCTTATCCAGATCTGAAATATGTGCCAATCTGCCGCCGTGTGGCTTTAAGTTTCCCGTTGCTCGCGGTTCCTCATCTGTCATGTGAGCATGTAAAATATCTTCATGTCATTACAGTTGTGCAGATCCACGCTGCTATTGTAAGAGTTAAACAGATTGTGTTGTGCGGGGCAGGCACATGGCTGACCTGTTCGTGTGAGCTCATCTGAGCCATTTCAGAAGCTCTGTCTCAAGATCTCCAAAAAGCCATCTGTAATGAGTGCCAACTACACCTAGCTGACTTTTCAATAAATGATTCTCCCATAAGACACACAACCTACAACCTCCGTAAAACGTTAGTCAAACATAAAAAGACTTGACAGGTTTGACCTTGGAACCTGGAGCTGTGCAGAGAACGTTGCTGTCATAGTTACAGCAAGTTTATTTATTCGATTTATTTGTTTGTTTTTTTAGTGTATGTGTGTGTGTGATGTATATGTGTTGTATACTCTAAATGCTGTGTGAAGGTTGACACTCAGGCTTGTGTATTAAGGGTTCTGCAGGATGTACTGATTTTTACTCCCCCCACACCCATGAGCTAAGAGGGAGAAGGGGGAGGGAAAGGCTTTGGGCAGATGGAGTGGAGGAGGATGGGAGTAGGAGGATCTATAGAATCTATAGCTTTCTGCAGAGAGGAAAACAAGATTCGAAGGAGTGATTTTCTATATTTGAAGAAAAAAAAAACTATCGGAATAATTATAATGACAGGAAGTGATTTGTCAGCTAATTGGAACAATTTGCTCGTGCATTTTATTTAGCTGCAATTGTCTAAAATTGCCAGCGAAACGGAACCTCATTAATTCCACAGTGCAGTTTGTACACCTCATCACGGCCAATTATAGACAAAGCACCTGTACGTTGTGTTGGAAAGTGGGTATGATCTGCAGCAACTTTGCTTAATTGGATTAATTAAATGTGGTGTGGTGGAACGAAGCTAAAAGAAAAGAACACTAGCAAGAAAATGTGAAGATGACTTCAATAAATTTGGAGGAAATATTTTTCTTGGTGGAATCTCTTTGTGTAGAGTTGTAAACAGTGGAGCAAACCTGCCTCCTCAATGCACTAGGCTTGAACCGGTTACAGTACCATGGAGAGCTCACGTGGTGCTGTTAGAGCAGTGTGCACCCACCGAGCCGCTCTGTTATTCACCCTAAAACCGAGGCGTGCGTTCAGACGTCGCCTCGTGTGTCCTGCTCGAGGAACAGCAGATGTGCCGCATTTGCATATTGATTTTAATAAACAGCTTCAAGGTATAAAAAAATACAGCAATTACTAAAGTCCGTTGAGGGTTAGGTAAATCACAGAGAAACTAATCTGTTTGCGAAAAAATATCCCACCCATCGTTTTTGTAGTCTCTGTGCCGTGTTGTCTCATTCCCATGGGAGCACTCGGAATATGAATTAATTAATTTGCATATTAATGCTTCTCTTGATTTAATCTGCCATGAGTAATACAGGAATGTCTGCATCATGCACAGTTTCACTATGGGATTAAATAGCAAATTTCATCACCAGTCAAGAACAGTGTGCTGGGCCTTAAAGTGGTAAATCCCTGCATGATCATATCTGCCTTTGATTAATTCTCTGTAGGAAAATGATTGTATTATCTTAACCAGATTTTCTTTTTAACAAAGAAACAGCGGAATAGTAGCATATTTATTCACATTGCGCTGCCAGAAGTACTGGAAAGGACTGGAAAAAAACCACGTTCCTTTAAAAAACAGATTTCAGAAGTATTTTTAGTTTTTGTATGTGCATCTGAAAATCTGCATTTAATCAGCTGCTTCTGATTTATACAATTTATACAGTGAATAAGGAACAAGGCATGAAGGTAGAAAGGTGAGCAACATTATGGCTGCGTCTGACATCTCACACTAAACTTCAGGTACTGATTTTAATTTAACGAGTATGTACCTTACAATTGTCACTTGAGGTAAGAGGTCATACCCTCCACCCCCCACTGTAAAAGTTCTGCTACATATTAAAAATCTTAATGGTATTTGGTGTTGGACATCATCATATTTTTTATGATGATATGTAATTGTGTTTAACTTATACTTATATTTATATGAAGTCAACTTACTGCCGGGATCTTCTTCGGTTTGATCCTGGGATTCATTTACCATTAAGTCATGTCTACCACATATTCGGATATATTAGTTATTCTGGATAATCCTGATAATCAATGTTATTCTTACCTGCAGTTTTGTACATTGCATTTTATTACATAAGGTCATTTAGCAGACGCTTTTATACAAAGTGACTTACAATTATCCCTTTCCTGATGGTTGGGATGGTTCTCTGCAATAAGGATTTGAACCCACAACCTTCAGATAGATAGCCTCACTCCCTAACCACCAAGCTACCACAACCGTGTACAAGAGCAGAAGTGCAGTATGATTTCAGACGCAGCCTGTGCCTTAAAGCCGCAGTATATTTCCCCCTCAAATTTTAAAACTTTAAATCATTTAAGATTGCAAGGATGTGTGTATGTGTGTAAAACCAGGTTACACAATCTTATATGGGGAGCTCATGCTGGTTTTCCCAATGTAAATGATTTAGTTTTAAAGTGAAGTCATGGGGTTAATGTCATGGTTAATATAAGGGAAGTATTGTAGTTTTGGGTCTCTGTCAAGCCTCTGGAAAATAAATGGAAATCTATGTAAATTCCCCACAATGCCTAAAAACAAGTTTTCGAAAAACCCATTTAAACATTTAAATCCCAAATATTTAACAGACCAAATCGTAACTTTATATGTTTATATTCCTAAATTGTAAGCGGTTTAAGAATGTATACGTTTTTATGTGGCTTTATACTAAGCTTAAATTAAAATGTGGCATGTTCCAATGTGTGGACGTGTCCCTGTGCTCGAAACGTCCATAGGGATTCCCCCCTCCCCCCAGGACCCAAATATAGGATAGGATAGGATAAAGTGTAAGATGATAATATGAGATGAAATGTTCTGTGGTTTTCTGTAAAAAAATAAACTTATTTCTTTTTACATAAAATATTTTTTAACTGAACAGATGTGCTTATGTTCTTCAGTCTGTTAATCAGCATGTTTTATTCTGATCATAAAACATGTGTAATGGGGTATGAGCACCAAAACATCATTCATATGTTGTAAACAATCTCATACAAGTTCCATTAATTAGCATTGGGGTAAAATTGTCATACAGACTTATGCACTGACTTCATTTGCTTTATTTTAATAATGACGCTTAAGGAAAACCTGTATGCTAGCACATACACAATGTTATCTAGCTTCAGTGGGATATACCTATGGAAAAATCAAATCCCTTTAATTATTTAGCAACAAACAAAAGATTAGTCATGAGGCATTGAGAACTGCATGAAATTCCGGATTTTCCACTCTGTTATAACATCTTCCACACTGACACTGACCTCATATTCAAGTCCACACAAAATTGGTCAGTGACCATAAAAAGCGGCTCTTGACTTGGTCAGTTAAGTGAAGCCATGAATGCTTGTGGAGTGAGTATAGGAGAGTCCAACAGAAAAGGGCTAAGACCCAGGAGAGATTCTGTACTGAGAGTGCTCTCTAATTCCTCTCTCTGTAGTCTCCAATCATATCAAGCATTATAGAAGAAAGCTCTCAGTGTTAATGTTGGTAAATGTTGCACTAAACACTGCACGAATGCCAATAACTGTGACACAAGGTTAATTATTTTAAATAAGTCTACTTAAGGAATTGATTTCTCTTCGGTGGAAGAAGCATATTAATCACAATGATATTTTTCACAGCTGTTTTTTTACACACTCATTAACAAAGAGTTCAAGGAATTCTGTGAAACCAGGTTAAACTAGGAGATAAGAGGTTCTTCTGTAGGGTTTTATTTTTATTGTGATGGAAGAGTGCTGGTATGAGTGGCACGGTGGCTTAGTGGCACGTTCGAATCTTAGCGCTGGGGATCCAGGTTCGAATCCCAATCTGGGTTGAGTTTCCCTGTGTCTGCGTGGATTTGCGTACATTTCCAAAAACATGTATTCCAGGTGAATGGGCTGCTTTATATTGTCCTAAATTGCCCTTTAATAGTGTGTGTCTGTGTGAATTAGTGTGGCACCGTGTCTGCCCAGTGTATAAACTGTTCTCCCCTCTATGGGCATGGGGAACCCCCCTTAGTATAGTATTGAGCGGAAGATAATGAGATGTTAGAAAGTAAATAGGTAGTAGAAAATACTTCTATTAAAGTGTTAATTTAACTTGGTGGGTGGGGGCATGCTGGTAAACGTGGACATGTTGGATCTGACCACATGATACAGATGAATAAAAGAGAGACAAATAACAGTTTATTCAAATACACATAATAAAAGAATTTGAAAATACCCCAGGACACATGCACATCCTCATTGCATTAAACAATAATGATCTCTAAAAAACAAATCTACTCTAAATACTGCTCTGCTGACGTTTATTTTAAAGTGTGTGTACATCCTACACAAAATAATTAAAGAAAACAAAAGGAAAAGGGTGCATACCAATCCGGTTCTGATGCTTTTGTAAGGGGCAAGAGCTGCGCCATTTTTGCCAGCAGGGAGCGGGCAAAAAGTTGGCAGTCGGTTAGCGGCTTACAGCATGCCGCTCTGTGGCACTGGCGAAACTAATAGCACTCTGCAGACGGTGTACAGTGAAGAGGTGCCACTATGGGTACTGTTTTCCTTTTCCACTTCCATGAGGCCAAAAGAAGGCTTCAAAAAAATCAAGAATTAGACTCAACACTTAAAAAAAGTTACATTCGGATGCACCCCACCACGAAAATACAGCACATCGTATGTAATGTCGCTCTGGGACCAATACTTTGGACACATGCGCAGGTGGAGCAAAACGTTGCAGCATTTGAGCGTACAGTGGCACAGCGTAGTGCCACACTGCCACTGTGTACATGACCAAGGCAACAAACCCTCGAGCCACGGATGTCATGCTACATATTACGTTCTGATCAAAACCCATTCCTTAATCCACTTGAAAGTCTGTAGAGGAGCGGCATTAATGAATGCACACAAACCTCAATGAACTGAGCAACGTTATAAAGATGAGCTGACAAAAATTCCTCTGGTGTAAAAGATCGATGGGCATACAGAAAATAAGGTTATTACTGCTGAAACCATGAGCTGCTTCAAACTCATGGTTCAGGTTGTGCAGTTTTTCACGCAGGGCTTTTCCATTCTGGCTTAATTTTTCATTTATTTATATACTAATGTTTATTTTAGGACCATTTAATGACCAGAGGCTTTTTATTATTATATGCTACGTAACATCTAATATTACATTACCAGTCAAAAGGTTGAAAACACCTCTTTGTTTCATTGTCTTTTTTTTTTTTCTCCACTTACATAGAGATGAACTTTGCAGTTTTTCAATTACAGACTGTAGTGCATCTGTTTTGTTTTTTGTTTGTTAGTCCTGTGTTGGTTCTCACTTCTCTGTTGGTCAGGATCATCACAGATGAGGTATAATTTGGGTGGTGTATTGTTTATTCATCAGTTCTGCAGTGATGTGGTGAGGGGTTTTTAGTGCAGCAGTGCTGCTGTAGTTTCATTTAAACAGCTCATTGTTACTGCTTACATACATTATGGCAGACGCTTTTATCCAAAGCGACTTACAAGTATCCCACTTAATAATTGGGATCAGAACACAGGGTTGATACAGCACCCTGGAGCAATGAGGGTTAAGGGACTTTCTCAATGACCCACTTTGGTAACTTCAGTGGACCCGGGATTTGAACCCACAACCCTTAGATTGCAAGCCCGACACCACTACCTCTACTGCTGGGATAGGAGTAATGCACCAACCAAATAATATCTGCTCTGAGGTTCTACTATTTGGATCCTGGCTTTCAGAGAACACAGTAAAAGCAACTCTATGTGCTGTAGTCCACAAAGCGATGGACTACAGACTGTAATTGTAGAACTACAATAAGGCTCAAAAGGGGAAAAACATCACAGGAGAGGTTTTGTTATCAGGAATCGGCTCGCTGGTCATATTACTCTGTATTTAAACTATAATGGTAATGGTATATGATTTAAACTATGTATTGTATATCACACATTAATATGAATGGGAAGCAGTCAGATGTATGCATTACTGTCAAAATGTCACAAACACCTCAGCCAATCAGATTTAAGGATTGTTTTATATGGACAATATGGAGGGCAAACAGGAGGTGCGTTGTAACTTTTGACCACGGTGCTACTGTGCATGTATATATAAGGCCCAAGGTGACTTTTTTTATTTACTCAGTTGCTTGTTTAGTAGTGAATCTGTGAAAATGATAAAACGACCGTATAAACAATTGAATCCCTTTGTGGTTTATATGACATAAGCGTACAATGCGTTTGATGTTAATGTTAAATAGATCTTTAGTAAGTTACCTCTGGTACAGAGCATTAGATGGATTTGTGCAGAATGACCTTTGTTATTACACGACTGGATTAGCATTGACATCAGTGACAAAAAGCCCCATGGGACAGTCGTCGGCTGCTTTCGTTAAGGCCCTGGCCTGTGTGGGTTTTCCGTGTATTAGACACAAAATGTGGGCAGGAGAGAAGGTGAGGGTGGGTGCAGGAAAGTAGGTCATGAAAGAATGACTGAGAGAATGATAAAATGACTCCAGTAGTTTTCCCAGTAGACCTCAGTGATGATGGTTAAGTGTACACTTGAGCAGATAGATTATCTAGTTTATACTCAGCATGGGGCGCCACACATCACACAGTGTGTTTGTTGTTGATGACATTGAGGTTTGATAGCTTACACTTCACCAGACAGGTTTGGAAGGTTATGCTGATTGTATGGTAGACTTCAGGGTTTTCTGATTTGGTTTATTTAGTGGGAGTGGTAGCTCAGTGGTCAGGGTGTTGGACTCTCAATCTAAAGGTTGTGGATTCAAATCCCAGGTCTACTGATGTTACCAATGTGGGTCCTTGAGCAAGACCCTTAACCCTCATTGCTCCAGGGTGCCGTATCAACCCTGTGTTCTGACCCCAATCTTCAAGTTGGGATTCTTGTAAGTCGCTTTGGATAAAAGCGTCGGCTAAAAGACCAAATGTAAATGTATTTAAAGGTTGCACGAGTTCATGTGTGGAGCTACCATCAGGTTTATCATCCGGGGGGGAACATTTTGGGCACTGGGAAGGAGGCTATTACAAGTTTTAATAGTATATAACTACAAATATTACTATTATTATGCAATAATTAAATAATGATATAATAAGGAATATGTAGATTTTTATGTTTAGCACAAAATAATATTTTTTTCATAAATAACATGACTTTTGCTGAATATAAACAGAAAATATTATTTGTAACATTCATTTATACATTATCCATTCATCCATTGTCTTCCGAGGGTCTGAAAGGTGTTTCCCATGCACATCCAGGGGAGAATGTCTCGGGCGCTGGGCAGATACACCCAGGACAGGGCGCCAATCCATCGCTGGGTACACACTC
>JAOUQT010239679.1:0-29159 GCA_025769995.1 Xyliphius kryptos | reverse complement strand
ATAACAAAGGTAAAACATATAGCACTAAATCACGTTTTGAACATTAAACCAAAATTTCTGAATTTCATTATGTTTTGTGTTGAGAAAATCCAAATGCATATTAATATGCAAGTGAGCTTCTGCAACTGTTAATTTTAGTGAGCTTTTACCAAAGTATTATTGAGCTACTGTCTTCAGGGATTTAGGTTTGTTATGACAGCTGCTCAGAATCCATCCAGAATGTCCTGCAAAGGGTGGTGAGAAGTGCGCAACAAAATGCCACTGCTGAGCTAAACTTCTTTGAAGACCTTTACTTAACCACACATGGCATTAGTCAATACCCCCAACCAGACATTCCCTTTACCCTTCAAGAACACACACATTCACACAAGTGCATACGCGCACGCACAAACACACAGCTACAGCCCCAATTTATACCCCTAAAACACTTGTTTCCTTAACCTAATTTATGATTTACGTTGAAATTTTATCACCACAAGAATGAGCTGTCCTCATGTGTCAAACAGGTGTGCATTTCCCAAAAAGATTGTTAGGCCTTAATTTAACTGAACTGTAAAAGAAAGCTGCACTCTCAGAAAAAAAATCATCTAGACATAAAGCAAGCATAAAAACCTTTACACACAAAACAAAATACTTACTCTGCCTCGTATGCCGTATAGACCCTAAGAACCAAATCCATGACATTTTTGTTGTGAGGTGACAACTGCTACAAATGTCTGCCCAAAATTTTATAAATGGGAAAAAACGAAACAGTTAATTGAGGCTGGTACAAAATTTGTAGTAGGGCACATTGTACATATACATGTGTGTCTGTGTAAAAGTCTTCATAACAAAAAGCTGGGTCAGAGGCATGATTATCACTGAGTTTTTAATGGTAAATTTGAGTTGTTTTAGAACTGACAATACTAATTGTTGCAGTTTTCCAAATAGAATTTCTGCCCATTTGAGCAGTAAACAAGACTTGAGCTATTTGGTAGTCTGTGGTCTATGTTGTATGATTCTCTTTATGATGCATCATACATTATTAATAGAAGACAGATTTTGACTGCAGGCAAGTTAGACCAGCACACACTCCAGGTCTACAAAGCAACAACGTTGGTCTTCTACAGATTCAGTACCGGCACTGTCACTGTCCTACAAAAGTAGACACAACAATATGAGCCTTCACATCAATAGTCACTTAACATAAAGTATATTCAGACCCCCTTGCTATAAGCACTGGCAGACCACTCAGTCACCACAAATGCTGCTTTTAGCACATTTCCAGACTGGATAGTCATTTTTATCTTTGTCAAATGGAATTACATTTTCATTTTTTAAATAACAAGCTAAAAATATGGAGTATAACACAAAACATGTTTTTCTTTTAGTTTATCTTAAATTTGTAGCTTTTAAACTCAATACAATTTGTTAATGTAGTGGGAAACTGTTTTATGACATTTATTTATAAAGTACACCCAAGCCTTGGTCACTTTGTCCATCATGACAGCATAGTAATTTCTCAAACAATACTGCCTGATGGCTAGATGGTAACTTACGTTCAGAAAGCCGTTGGTCATTATGCACTGAGATGTCTCCTGACAAATGTAGATGATAAAGATTTTCAATTCTTTTCAGTTTTGCTCTGAAAATTAAATACAATTACAGATTTTAGTTTTGATTGCCCTTATAGTGTCAAATATTTTGTAATATAAACAAAAAATAAATAAAACTAAAATATTCTCAACATTCCACCTTCCATTAAAACTATAGTATCTTTTAAACAAATTGTGACTTTCCACACATTTGATATTTTTTTATTTTTACTTATAAATAAAATAATAAAAAAACAGTTAGTGCATGTTGTTTATGTTGTATGTTGATAACGGTTCAGCATATAGCCAGTCAACAATAATGTGTGCAATAAATGCTGCAAATCACAAAAAAGTACTAATTTAATGTCTATTAAACAGACTGACCTTTCTGAAATCATTCTTTAAAATTTTATCATTGTGGCGATACCAGTGTTTCCATGTTAAATATGTTCAAAAACACACCACAAATTGTTTTTACATTTACAATCAGTTTCAGCAAGTATATACAGTTTAATGCAAAGCTTTGGCACTGTTGTTTATGTAATATATTCTACACTTATTTATTAGGTATGTGGCATCTTTTAATACTGATTTGCAAATTACAATCTAGGCTCTTGAAAAAGAAAAATGTCTGAGCTTATTCGAAACTTGGCTAATTTATATTTTAGTAGAGGTTCTAAAGAGCAGTAAAGTATAAACAAGTGGCTTACATTGTTATAAGTATTCATACTTAGTCTATAAGTGTGTCTGCATTTTCTTGCAAATGTCATGTCCTGACTGTGTTCCAAAGAGCTAGTTTTACTTACTGCACACAAAAGAAAATATTCACTAGCTGCAGTATGTAAGATACATCTGATTACCAAGGACATACGTTTTCATACATACATAATATTCCATTATGCTGTGGCCAAAACTATCTGAAGAGTATACTGTAGAATTGCCCATTTGTGCACTTTTAATTGAAGGGGAAAAAATTTAATTAAAGGACCAAGCAGAAATGTCGTGCTAGCAGTGTGGGCTATACTGAGATTTCTTAAGTGCAAATGGAAAAGGAAACTGTATGATACAATGCTACATCTACAGGGCAGATTTAATAGAGAAGCATAATTTTGTCTTAACTGTACTTTACAGAGATTTCATTGATTGAACAATAAAATTATTATTAATAATAATAATAAAACTGAGAAACTGTAAATTGCAATTATCTAAAAATACTGTCTAATGTTTATTAGCTACTAACTCTGTTAAATACTTCACAAATAAACACAACAAAATATTTCATTGAGCCTTGGGAGCTGACTAGTAGCTAGCTAAAGACTGAATATTTCTTTTTGTGAGACACAGAAGTGTACACTGAACCATTCTGTAATGTGTTTGAGTATGTAAAAAGCAGTTCCAATTACAATTCGTTGTATAAAAGACAAAATAATACCTAGTCACACACTTCACCACTGTCACTTGTTTTATAAAGTAAGAAAGGGAATCCAAATGTTGCTTAGCAACCGTTGTCATTTAAAAATCCCTTTGGTGGTAAGTGTGCTTTTGCGTTTTACAATACTGGAAACATAAAATTGATTAGCACTGTTGGTGAAATTGTAGAGAGCTGTAACAGTACTTACAAACCAGTTGCTGGATTCAGCTCATTTGCTCAAGTAATAGGGCTGAAATAAACTGCAACTGCGAATAGAACTGTTCCACATGTATGTCATGTTTTCTAAATCCATCTAATGTGCTAAATGGTGAAAAGCCTCCAAAACCACCTTAAATTAAAATGTAAATGTAATGAGTGTGTGTGTGTGTGTGTGTGTGTGTGTGTGTTGGGTGGAGGGGTGACTTTTATGAGCTCTTTTTTAAACAATGGGGTCGTAAGATAAACCAGCATGCTGTGTAAGCACCACCACCCAGCTGGTGTCTCTCTGTTAAAGTGGGTTACAACAGCAGGTGCAGTTATAATTGTAAAATTATTAACTTATATTTAAAAAAATTGTACACATATGCTGGTGTTTTAAAGACCACAAATGTGTTGGGTGGTATTTTCAGGTTCAGGCAAGTCAGTGATCCAACGCATTTTCTAATTACTGTGAAATATTGTGTTCCTGTAGCATAGCGTGCACAAAATAGGGGACATCCTTCAAGAAAACTAAGCACCTTATGAACATAATTCCTGTGTAAGCAGTGAACATATCAGGAACTCTCTGGTCTATCGCTCTGTGTGCTAGCCACATTTACTAAAGAATTTAAATATAAAGCAGGTTTTTATAATTGTTGAATGATTGCTACAATGTCAACTATTTAGTCATTAGAGCAGCAATATAAGTATGTTAATAAAATGAATAAAATATGAAATGAGTAACTTTTACAAGCGGTCACCTTTGAATACCTGTTGTGTTCTATAGCTGTGTAAATTACTGTATGTTTAGAGCAACTCAAGCTGTTAATTTTTTATTGGAAAAGTCTATATCTATCTAAATAAATAAAATGTAAATGTTCATTTGTTTAAAACATGAAATCTCTGAAAGTTCTTCACCAATTGCATACAAATTTTGACAAAACATTGCATTTATTTACATTTTGATTACTTATTTTGTGTAAATAATATAAGTGTGTGTTATCTCTATAGCGACTACCAAACAGGTACAGTAGAGGGGAGGATGTGAGGCGCTTAGCACTTGGCACACGGGTAGAGTGAATGGAACAAAGCCCAGTGTTTGGCGTTTAGCGATTGGCGCAGGAGTATTGTGGAGGGGAAGACCAATTTACTTCCTGGAAACTTTAAATAAGACAGAATTAAAGAAAGTTATCATGCCATATAAGCAAACTGGTGATTGACATCACTGAAATGTACATGTAAAAATGCTCGCCACCCTGGCATAGAACAGGTAATGGCAATTTAACATATATTAACTCATTAAGAAACAATTGCCTGTTAACTGTCCCATTGTTATCAAGTTCAACATATTAAAAATGTGCACTTTCTCTTTTCTTTCTCTCTTTTCCGGGTATGAAACAAAGGAAGTAAGTAGAGAGTAAATACAGGGTGAGTACATGTAGAACAGCATGTTTACAGGGTATCGGGTTAATAGGGTTTACAAGTATCTGTATAAGGTTTAAGACTAAACAAATAAAGTGTAAATAAAAGTTTACGTATCTCATTGTAAGCTAAACTCATTGTATGCCAGCATGCAGAAGAAATAGCAAGACAACATGCAAATACATTGGACAACACATAGGAAGATTGTGTGTCATAGTTCTGGGAGCTTCCGAATTCCAACTGTACTCTCTTGTACAGTTAATAAAACAGTGGCAATAGCACCCACTGGCAAGACTACACTTTTTAAACTTGTATAGGAAATGAGGACCCTGGAGCCAAGCATGTGGAAAATTCACAATTGGTTTGAAATGTCAGAATTGAATACAAAACCTCTTAATGGATCCACAAATCTCTAAATTAGAGCGACTTTACTCTGAAGTCTTTTCAGACACAAAGATCTCACATATCAACTTCAGCTTGCTCTCTAGCTCCCCCACTCTCTGTCTAAAAGCTTTTTTTCCCCCTCCAACACACAGTAGTTGAGTCAATTACAGCCCTAATTTATTTGGCTGGCCTCCCAATCTCTAACAATTGCCACTGCCACAGTCCTTTTTTTCTGTTCTATAACAGTCAGTGAACTTGTCTCCTTTACTGCTCTCATTGTATATATATAAAATCAGAGACAGTGGGTCATTTATTGTTGAAAGGTGTGTCAGTACTCACATGATGCTGCCTATAGGACACTAGCTGAACTGTTTTGATTTGTGAATTATCCTCGATTTAGCAGTGACACTAAGGTGTTTAAAAGCTCCAGCATCACTGATGTGTTTGATCCACTTATACCGGTGTAACACACACCTACACACTAACAACACAGTATCACTGCATTGCTAAGAAACATTCTTTGCAGTAATAATACCTGCTCTCTGGTGGTCCTCTGAGGGTCTTGACCTCTTCACAGTAAATTAGAATAACAAAGTATGCAGAAAACAGATGGACAACAGTTTGCATTTGGAGGACTGCAAAGTACATTGTATATAGTATAGCAGTGAAGCGAGCTGATAAAATGGAAAAGAAAGTATAGAGATAATAAGATGTGTCTAATAAAGTTGCACATATGTAGATTAGTCACCCCTTAATCCTGATCTGGATAAGAGGCATTTAAAGATTAAAATAGAAGTATATGTTTCAGTTCACCTCATTTCTATATTTTTTGGACTGTGGAAGAATACGCACATAAACACAGTTCACCACTTGAGAATTGAACCTAGGACCCACTGACAATACACTTGATCATTAAACTAATAGACATAAATAGCTTCTTTATACTCTATCCAATTATACAATCATTTTATGTCTGATTTGTTTTTAATCTGATGAAGTAACAATGAGGGACAAATGAACACGTTTTTCCTCTCCTACCTTCAGAACGTGATATGACGCATTCTCTTTTTTTGTATGCAGCATTGTTTGTATGCAGTGTTCTGATTCACTTATTTATTTTCACGCAGTTCAAACTCTATTTGGGTCAGCCAGCCCCCTTTTCTGCTCATCACCACCACTGCAGTTTTACAACCATGTGAGTGCAGCACACAGTCACGCACTTAAAGCTTTCTCCCTCCTTTCTCTCTTCAGTGCAGTTGGGATTACCACATGAAGGCACATGTTTTATTTAAACATAACCAACGATAAATACATCAACATATATACTGCTTTCTTCTTCAGCATAGGTGTAAATACATGTGGCCCTTTCTTCATTCCATTGCCGCATCAATTGAACATATAATCACAATATAAATCAAATATTTCACAATAGTTTGCGCTCCTGTGTAAATGAGCAGAAAGCTGTTTTTAGTCTAATGTATTTGCAGTCTTTCCATGGTTTGCAGAAAGGAGGGGAGGATCCAAGAAGGAGGAAAAGATGTGAGAGAAGCCATGGCTTGTCAGATATGAGAAGACAGTGTGTGGGTGTGCTGAGGGTTAGAAGAGAACCCTCTTCTTGTTAAAGCTCCTTCTTTCTTTTCATTTGCAAAAAATTGGAGGGACTGTGCTTTAACAAAACCTTTTCTCTGAATAGACAACAAACAAAACAGGTGAAGACCATAGTCACCCATATTTCCCTCAGAGCAGAAGATGAAGAGTAATGCTGTCTAGCCAAAAATAATAAAAGGCAAAAAGGGGAGAAGAACACTTTAATATGTTCTTGGCAGAACCATACAACCATATACAGCATCATATCCTTTATTTCTATCAAGAGTTGCATTAGTTCATGATCAAAATCTTGTGATCATTATGGGAGAGTGAAACCACATTTAAAAAAGTCTTTCCCATGAGTTTCATAAGATCAGGTCTCTTTAGAGGCTATTTCATGTTTGGAAATGTTCTTCAATTTGAGCTTGATAAGTCTTGGCATTTTTGCTCTGGCATATTTCCTGTACCATCAAGCAAGAAGCCCATAGATGAAATAAATACTTAGCTGACTTTATTTACACTGCTAAGCCCGAACCTGACCAAACAAAGCAGCCCCTAATAATAACACTCAAAAGTCCAAATGGCCGCTTTTTTTAACCAGGCTGTATTTTTACAGTCTGCATTATTAGAAACACCTGTACACCAAGTGATATATGCAATTATCTTGTGGCAGTAATGCAATGCATGTTTATCCTGATACAAGCCATGTACAAAAACAGGATCTCAGTCATTTGGAGCTTGGCAAGATTGTTAGTTACAGACAGGTGAATTTGAATGTTTTTATAACTGCTGATCCTTTGAGATTTAGACACACATCAGTCTCTAGAATAGTGCAAAGCTGAAAAAACATTCAGTAAGCAGCAATTATGCAGACGGAAATTCCTAGTTGATTTAAGGCATCGGCAGAGAATGACGAGTTTGAGCTGACAGAGAATATAAACATCACCATTCTATAACTGTGGTGAGCAGAAAAGCATTTCAGAACACACAATGCATGGTGAAGTGTCATTCTAACTCATCTCAAACATGTTAGATGTGTGAAACTCAGCCAAACTCATAAAAACACAATAATTGCTTCCTTTTAATTTAACACATATATCTGTTACCACAAGTGGTACAGTTCTAAATTACAATTTATCCTAAAAAAGAATATATGCTGATTGTCCTCCACAAGAACTTTGGGCTTTACTCCAAGTCACAAAAAAAGCAATTATTCATATGACACCAGATTTCCCATTTGGAGCAACTGATTCATTCCATCTGTCAGGCTCTTTTACACTGAAACGTGATGTTTTCACAGTCCACTGGCAATAATCATTACATCACTCCAACTGGTGTATGGCGTGGCAACAAGTAATCTTGTTTTTACCTGCTGTGTTATATAAAGCTAAAGCAGTTAAACAGAAGTATGTAAGTATGTGCTTTTATTGCATTCAAAGTAAGTTTGGAGCTCGATATTGAGCTGCACTCATCTGAGGGTGTCACTGTCCATAAAGTTGTTTCTTTTTTTATCTTAATTGTTGTTAACAATTGTTCCCTTTGCTATATTTAAATCAAAATAACAATCCATAAAATTATTAAAGTTAGGAAACTAACTCCATCTCAGACACCTACATATGATTACAATTATGAATATAATTTTTTTGTTACTGTTTATTTTAGTCTGTATTTTTTCATTTTATTTTTTTTCAGTTCATATCTATTTATCGTACCTATAAGTACCTTAAGGATTGCTGATCAATTGAAGTGTGAAAGCAAAATTATTTTACATAAAGCAGTTTTAACCTATGTTAAAAGACTATTATTACCTTTCTAAAGCTGTCAAAGTGTTAAGACTAAGTACAGTGTTGGCGCCATGTATAGAGCGTGCTTTATCTGCAAACTGACTGCTATTACGTTACTGTAAAAGGTGCTCATGAATAAAAGATTGAAAGTTGTATGCTATTTACATTCTAATTCTAGGACTAGTCAAGCAATGCAGAGAAAGTACGGCCATCATTATTTTAACATGAGGCTAAATCATAAACGCCCTATTTCTATAGAACATTAATTTATGATGTGCTGTTGCTGGGTAAAGGATGGAGCTTGTAAATTAAGTTCATGAGAAAATGTCCTTGAGAGCTAGCAGCACTCTGTGGGCTGAAGTGTCATACCAAATTACAAACTACAATATTTCACATACTGAAAAAGGATCTTCCTCTTCTGCGTCACACACGCATGGTCTCTCACCATCCTTCTTTTTCTCCCTAATTTTCTGTCTCAAAACACACACACACACACACACACACACACACACACACACACACACACACACACACACACACACACATCTCTTACTCCTTTTTTCACACACACGCTGTCTCTCAGGATGTAGTCGTTTTGAGCTACGTCACTTTTTTTTCTTTTTTTATTTTCTTTTTCCCCTCTGTTCCTTTTACTGTGGATTCAAAATCCTAATTAAAGTCTTGTGGACTCACATTATTCAGAACACATACTGTAAACATGCTGCAACAACCCCCAGCAGACCCAAACA
Organism: Xyliphius kryptos; assembly: GCA_025769995.1. Classification (NCBI taxonomy): domain Eukaryota; kingdom Metazoa; phylum Chordata; class Actinopteri; order Siluriformes; family Aspredinidae; genus Xyliphius; species Xyliphius kryptos. The sequence continues at coordinate 20,050 of JAOUQT010239679.1, read as the reverse complement.
CACCAGCTAGCACATTTTTTATTGTTAAAGCAAATAAAGGCTGCAGTAGAAACAATATCCTTAGAAACATATAATACACACTGTGCGTGTGTGTGTGTGTGTGTGTGTGTGTGTGTGTGTGTGTGTGTGTGTGTGTGTGTAAGGGGGTACATATTGTCATATGACATGCTGAAAACAAATCCTTTTTGATCGTGGAAAGCTACTTCTCTCTTTTTTTTCCCTTCTTCATGCCTGTTTTGAACAGCAGACTTTTGCATTTTTCATAGTGACTAGAAGAGTGAAAATAGAATATAGTCACTGCTACAGCGAGAAAAAAAATTATCTATTTTCAAGCCTTTGTGTCAAATGCCATTTTTTCAGCTTATGTAAAGACAAGCATGAGGTGGAGATATTTTATTGCAGTGTGTAGCTGAGACTGAACAGGAGGGGAGGTCAGGGCCACTATGGGAAGTTAGTTGCTATGCAACCAGGAAGGTTCTGTTAGGATAGCAGTGCCATTTTCACTGTACGGAAATGAACACACACTCACTGTTCAAATACAGACAGCCTTAATAATTTCACAGAATTTCAAACAACTCTAGATGAAAAGGCACATGTATCCTTACTGAAAGTACTTCAAAGTGTGGATGGGCCAAATGGGGCTTAGCCCAATTATCCTCTTTTCCTAAAAGAGAGGCTCTCAAGAAGTAACTACCTTCCACATCTGAGAGACAGAAAGCCTTCTTTCTCTTGAAAATTACACCTTTAGTTTATGTGCTGTACCTTGATATATAGGGGTTCAATTAAAAAAATGTATAGTGTACTAACATCTTTTTACACCAAGTCACTTAAAACCCAGATTGCTTAAAATGCATGATCGGTTTAGATGACTAGAAAAATCAAAGCAGCCATAAATCACTATTAATAGCTTCACCTTTATTCCTATATCAGGGATTTCTGCACACTACTACTAAACTTTGCTTTTATTTTTGCTTTTAAATAATGACAAGTAAAGGTTCCAAAAGTCTATCAATAAATGCGGTAAAGTAAAACAAAAGCATTAAATGGAAACACTCAAATGAAATACCATATTTGAATAACTGTACTTAACTAAATACCTTTACTGAATGGACAAATAAGGCACAACCATCAGCCTTACAATCAACAAGAGTTTTGAAGGATACTTATAAAGACATTTTTAGTCAGTATATTTATGAATGCATTAAAATTCCAGATAATATGCTTTCCCCTGAAAAACCCCAGACAAATACTTCATATGGGTATGTACCTTTCTGTAGCCTGTCAAAATGTGTCTAGGTGCTAGTGGCAAGTGCCTGAGGCAAAGACCTTATGCAGCCACGGCAAGGTGAATCTGCTGTTGTAGCCTAACTAGAATTGTACAGCATTATCTGGAACTAAACAACATTTTGCCATTTAGAAACGACATTTGAGTATATAGATAAAGCACATTTTCTCAAATAATCAATTCAAATATAAAGTTTACGAAGGAAACCTGGAAGCCCTAAAGTGTGGATTGGCAAATATATGGAAGTGCTGATTTATTAGGAAAATAGATCAATGATGAATCAATAGGTAAACATAATTAATTTGTCAGAGTACCTTGACCCTGTATGTTTGGACATGTCAGATTTTAGTTAAATACAACACTGCTTTTTAAAAATTCAAGTTAAATTAAAATCTGATTAAATTTATCATATTAAAAGGTTAATGTTTACTAAAGTAATAATCAGCTGTGGGTGTGGGAACAAGCAAGAATCTTCACATTTTTAGGAAAGATGGATTTGCTGTCTCCCTGGCTGCATCGACAGACAGTCTCAGGTGAGTTATATAATCAAATAGGAAAAAAAAAACAGATTTTGCATAAAACTCTATGAATTAACAGTTGGCTACAATATAAAATATGACATTTGGCCTTGTTTTAAACCTAAAAAATGTGCAGTTAATAGGCGAATTATGATGCCCAGGGTTTCCAAGCTGGAGTTTAAGGTCAACATGCCAGTAACCTATACTCTTATTATTAACTTCACAAATGTATATTGTTTTTCATATCAAATACAGTCATAACCATAAATGAAGTTTATGATTATGACTATAATGAAAGTTATAAAAAATAAGAATACTTGTTAACAGTATTAATTGTCTGTCTAGTGCTATTCTTAAAAAAACAGCAAGAAGATAAAGAATTTCTGATTTTCTAAAAAGTCTTTTGCAAAAACAGGTATTGATCATGACATTATTACCTAATACTGGTTTCAGTAATATGATTGCAGCAAATAAGATTTTGAAAATTAATAGAAAACAGTTAGACACTTATACTTTATTAGATATCGGTATCTTATTCGGATTAAAATAAAATCATAACACTTTCACATATTTTGTAAATGTAATCAATATCGTACAATATCATACTGTTATTAATGCTATGAAATAGCTAATATCCAAACAGGGGGGGGGGGGAGTGTTTAGAAGGACAGAGGGTGTGGTGCAGACTGTAAGGACAAAGGCATCACTATGCATGATTGGTAATTTTTTAAGCTAATGGAAATGTTCTGTTTCTCTTGATGGATATGGTTTAGTAGTGCCTGTGCTGTTTAGCTAAAGCTAAATTTATAAGTAAAAAGTAAGCACATTTTGGTGAATTGTGAAACTTCTATGGTAAACAAACCTAGTAAGATTCAAATATTCCAAGATAGGTGATGTTATTTTTTTTTTATTTGAAAATTCACTGTAAAAATTTACTAAAACAGATCCAGTGACTCAGTTCATTAGCTGATTACTAAGGTTTTCATAAGCCGAATGTAATATATTTTTAAAAAATAAAAAGGAAACAGCCCTGATCTAAGGGGGGAATAATTTGTCCTGACTACTGAATTTAAATGCAGTACAAAAACTGGTTGTTTTCTGTTTTTCTTGCATCCTCACTTCAAAGCCATCAGAGCAGCCTTTACAGAGCAGGCATCGCTGCTATTAAAATATAGATTATATTGCCTATGGGATACTGCCTACAACTAATATTATACACTTCCTATGAACTGCTATTGATTGTTTTACTGAAGGCAATGATAAATTGCTCATATGTAATGAACTCAAGACTCTCAAATAAATATCTTACTGCACACAGTGTCTACTAAAGTTGGAGAAATGTAAGTTCTCTTAACAAAAATCTGTTAATAGCATTGATTTATTTTCAATATAATATGGCTCTGATTAAATATGATGCTTTAAAGTAGTTGGCCAGACTCTGAAAATAATCAGTTGAAATGTCATGAAAACTAGTTTTAAATCCAATGTTGCAAAATAGTATTTGATGTGTTATATTTGAAATAAAGCTCAAAGGAAGACATGTTTGTTTGTTCCTTGGGTGAACACAGAGTGATTTTTAATTATTTTTTTTAATATTATAAGATTATTTACTAGTAATACGTCAAAACACAGGTTAATACAGATAATAAGTACAGCTAACCAGCCAATTCCCCAATATTTAACACATATAGAAATAAAAAGTAAATAGAAAAGACCACCTGAATTCATTGACTAAATGAAGTGTCTCTTTGTCCATAAAGTGTAACTTCTTTCACTGGATGTATACAATTGCAGAACAATCATTAATAATTAAAAGATATGCTATAACGGTGCCTTTATATGCATAATGCAATTAGTAAAGGATGGCTCCTTTTTTTAAGTAATTAGTCTAGACTATGTATAGTAGACATTAAAAGCTAATGTTGTAATTATAACATCTAGCATGAATTTTTTTATTTTGGGTTAATATAGTAAATAAATGACCAAATAAATCAATATACCAGAGTTCTTTCACACATACAAGGCAAATATAATATTAACAAATTACACTTTTAAACAAATTGTATTTTTCCTGTATGTAAGATTTATATATGTTTTAATCGAAAATGTGTTGACATTTTAAAACTTTTAAATTAATGGCATTGTCCATACTTTTCAATAAAACTGTATATTTAAATGCAAAGGAATTTTCAAATTATGTATTATATCATTTTATATCACATTTTAGTAGAAGCAGTCATTTAACTTTGTAGTGTGCCATCTCCATGACAAGATATACAGACTTTTCATTTTAATTAATTGTAACTGTAGGGGAGTCTATTCAAGCCATGAATGCTCTCTTACTTCTGCAGAGGGCCATTAAATCTGATGGATTTGATAGGTCAGAAAAGTTCACCTCATTTATTATGGTGCATTATATGTAATGCCCTCATCTTAATCCCAAGACAGTAAAAAATTAAAAGCCTCTTTTCTTTAAAACACTTACTGCAATATACAGGCCGTATTATTAAATAAGGCATTATCTTTAGGTAAATACCCTTGAACAACGGTCAAAAGCATTACGACTCTTTGAAAGTCTTAAATAGATATTTGCCTTGTGTGGTATTCATCATGTACTGAAATAATCCAGGAAGACACACCTGGCAAACTAATGGACTATTGAACTTTTAACTCCATTTCCTGAGAGATCAGCCATGTTAGGAAATGTTACAGATAATGAAAGAAAATGGCAACTGAATCTACGGTGTATCTGTGGTTTGTTTCTTTAATTTTACAGACTTGGACTAAAAAGATGCATATCTGTCTATACTTAAGGGTGGTATTTCACTAGCAGAATCCTAAACCTTTGGTATTAAACCAACACCTCTATTGTTTTCTATGGTATGTTCTTGGAAATCTGTTGACTGCACTTACAGTAATATCTAATACTAATATAAGTAACATAAAAAGTCGTTATGTATTGAATATAATTTCTAAAACTATCTTGAAAAGAGCCACTTATCCTGTATAACTTGTGGTCGGAGTGAAATAGTCACATCCTTCTGGCATAATTTGATGTGTGCAAATCCACTGTGGACCACTCGTCTGTGCCTGATAGAGGCCATTAGGCTATTAAGTAGCTGCACTTCCAGGAACAGAAGAGCAAAATAATGATATACTTTCATAATAAACTCCACTAATAATTTCTTCTGAGATTTAGAGTGGGTCAAAAATCAATAGCAATTGTACACAATAGGGGTTGAGATTACAGAGAGAAATAGCTTTCGTAACACAAGGACAACGTAAAACATTTCAGCACATTTTTTGGTCTGTTTTAAATCTCTATTAAAAATACTGCTTTTAAATTCGATTAAAGCCTCTATGAATGTTTATGGATAATAAATAGATTCACAATAAGTGTTATGAAAACATCTAAATTATTTATTCATTCTGTAGTGCATAAAAGTGGTGGGGGCTGCTGAAGCCTATCCCTGTAGTTATTGGGAAAAACAATAGCGTGAAATACATTTATATACACGTTCATACACACAGTTTAGTGTCTCTATTTTAAATAATGTATATATTACTGGGCAGAAGGATCCCAAAAGAAACCAGTGCAGATTAGAAGTTAGTTATAGGGTGACCAAACTCCCTAAATCAAAAATAGAAACTGCATTATTTTGTTTAAAGTTTTAATTAAAGAAATCATGATTTCAATTTACAGTTCATCTTTTAAAATAGTTCTTGTCTTGGAGCTTAGCAAAGTTATGGCAATACAGAGATACCATTATGATGTATTCAGTAAATTTTAAGTATAAAAAAGCATTCAAAGCTTGAGTAATAGATACCACATGAATAGTGCAATTTTTTTTTTTATAGGTTTTAATACATGTTTAATTATTATAAAGGAAGTCAAAAAGTCTATTTCTAAGTATATTCAACACAAATATTTGTCTACATGTAAATTAAAAAAGTAAAAATATATAATAAGTTTACATGTACTGAAATTGTTTTTTTTTTTTTCATTTAACTTCTTCTCTAATATTTTGTATGTTATTTTAATTTTGTGACTTACTATAAGTTATTGACAATGCAGTACAATAATGCTTGATGGTAAATAATACTTTGCATGGATATTTACAAATATGTTCTAATGTTCGGGTTTAAATGCAGGTTAACCCTTATTAAACTGTCTTATATAGCATTCATTTTAAAAAGCTTAATTAAACACAGTATTCACTCAAAAAACACCCCAATCCATATTTTATTATTGAATTTTCTGTTTCTGTATAAACTTGACCTCACCCTAAGCTTCAAAACTGCACCTGATATAGTGTCCAGTAAGTATATAAATGTATTCAGGAAGCATCCTTTTTAAGTGCATTAAATGTTAGTAGAGCTACAAGTGCATTTTATTGTGCTGTAGCATAATAAAGTGTTGCATAATTAAGAATATATATATATTTTTTTTTTGCCTAGAACACCAAATGTGCTACAACCTCCCTGGAGGAATGTTTTGTAGAGCAAATATGCTGTTAAAACTATGATAAAAGCAGTGTAGCTTTAGATTGGTCCAAATACACTTCATATTTAGACATTGTAGGACATTTCTAATTCAGTTTGGCATCACTGTGGTCCACCAAATATGTTGTAAAAACTAGAAAGTTCATTTCAGTTAAAAACATCTTAAAATAAATATGATAGTATTTACAAATACTACAAAATATTCTATATACCTATATTTCAACACATTCATGTTGTCAGTTAGGTATTTAAAAGGACATATTGGAATAATTTGACACATGGAATAACAATGCAGTCACTTTAAAGCTTGCCACTAGAAAACTACTAAACATGCAACTTAATACAGATGAATTCCGATAGCATCGTTTGGCATTGACTGAAATGGCAGAGAAAGTGTTCAAGGGATGATGTCACAGAAAAGACTTGTACATTTAATGATATGGACATAATGAATAAGTAGTACCTTTTTTTATAATAAGACCCTCTTGTAAATGTAAAACAAGTAAACTTTACTTAAAGGCCATTCAAGTATGGCTGAAGGAGGAATTGCCAACAGTAAACATTGTACTAAGTTTATTTCATGACTATAGGAAAAAAAGAATTAAGTTCCATGGAGGACATTTAAGTAGTACAGACAAGTCTGTCGCTAAAAATAGTGACAGAAAGCCAGAAAACCTGGTCCCAGAGTGAGAAAATCAGCAACATACAAGGACGGCTCAAACTGGGACACACTTAATTTACAGTCAGACCCTGTTTCCTTGATTTTTCATTGATATATTTAGTCATATTCATCCTTATTATTCCTTTTTTTATTTAAATAATGACTTTTACAGTGACTTAATTCCATCCATCCATTATTTTCCACTTATTTCTCTACTAGGTTTGCGGTGGGTTCCCCCATGCCCATCCAGGAGAGAACATCCATTGCTGGGCACATACATAAACACACTATACAGGGCAATTTAGAGCATTCAATATACCTTGAATCCATGTTTTTGGACTGTGAGAGGAAACTGGAGAACCCGGAGTAAACCCACGCGGACACGGTGAGGACATGGAAACTCAACCCAGATCTGGATTTGAACCTGGAATCTCTTGCGCTGAGAGGCGAACGTGCTAACCACTAAGCCCCCGTGTGCCACCCAGTGACTTAATTAAATAATAATTTAATAGTGACTTAATAGCAATTACAGTATGTGCGTTTCACAAACTTCAATAAACAAATAATCTTACAGCAAACAACATATTATAATCATAAAGCAAAATTACAAATATCAGTGATAAAACCATGTTTCCTTCCATCCCTTAAATCTGATTATGTAAAAATCTTCCATCCAACCAAAACTTTGGACTTTTCAATTCAATTATACTGTTGAGGTGAAATGCTGAACACATTGCATCAGTGATATTTAGGGGCATTTGTCAATGAAGGCATCAAAACTATGAATTAACACATGTGAAGTTATGTACTTAACAAAAAAAGGTAAACTAACTGCAAATCGTATATTCTAGTTCTTCAATATAGCCACCGTTTGCTCTGATTACTGCTTAGCACTCTCTTGGCATACTCTCAATGAGCTTTAATAGGTAGTCATCTGAAATGGTTTTCAGATGTGCCTATAAGGGTTAATTAGTATAATTAAATAGAATGCCAACAGTGTGCAAAGCAGTTATCAGAGCAAAGGGTGGCTATTTTAAAGAAACTAAAATATAATTCACTTATTTCACCTATTTTTGTTAAGTACATAACTCCTTGTATGTTCATTCATAGTTGATGCCTTGTGAGAATCTACAATGTAAATAGTCGTGAAAATACAGAAAACGCATTGAATGAGAAGATGTGTCCAAACTTTTGGCCTGTACTGTATATAAATGTGTATATCGTTTAATATCAATTCGTTGGTATGAATTAAATCAGTGTTTATACATTATCTGTTTTCAGGTGATCTCGTTTAGTCATAAAGAATAAAGCCTAGCCTATGGCTGCAAATAATTTCCCCTTTACTTCCAAGCTTAGAATTTAATAAAAAAGTGCGTTTGTTTTTGGCTTAACAGCTCATATATTACATTGCTTTTGTTTCCAAAACCTTATCCATTCTGCCATTATCTTTCCGGAGAGAGGAGGGGTTTTTTTCCTACTCATTCCTAACGGATGGATGCATTTACATTTAATCTGTTTGTCATGGTGATTTGAGGTACATAAACATTTATTGTGTTTTTTTTTTTTAATGTAGGTCATGTGACAGCTTATAGCTCAAATAGGGTCTGGGCAATAAATGATTACAAATTCCTGTTTAATAATTCAGTAAAGATTAACTTGCTTAATTGTGTAATGAAACAAATAATGTTAATACATGCAATTTGCTCCTTTACAAATAAATATTTTGTGTTTAAAATTTAGTACCTGAAGCACTTGCTGTTTAAAGTTTTTTTATATATATGTATATTTCAGTTATTCAGCAGATTCTTTTTGCTTGCTCCTACTAAATTACTGATTTATTATTTCCATTTTGGTACAGAAGGTTTATGGTCCATCACAGCAGTCAGCTAGTCTGTTACTGTGGATTATTGAGTTACATCTCTAAATATAGTTTAATTGCAGTACTTAAATAATATAAGGATTCATTTTTAATTTTGAACTGAACCTGGTGATTAAATTAACTGGCGAGTGTTTAGATAGAAATATTAAAATTGATACATACTCCAGCATTATTCTTTTTCATTTAAGCAGAGGGGGTAAGTAACAAAGTAAATGTACGTGTTATCTGTACTTAACTCGAGTATTTCTGTCACTTAATACTTTTTACATCTACTTACTACACTTGAAATACCTGAACATTTTACTTACTACATTTACGAAAAAAAGTTGTTACTTTTTTTAACTACATTTGTTTTTAGGTCGAATTTACTGCTTTATTTATGTATGTTTTTAATCTTCTTCTTTTGTGTTTCTAGTGGGTGACAGACTCTCTTAGGGTGCATTATCGCCACCTACTGGGTTAGAAGGCTGTTTTAACTGGCTCATGCAGCTAACGAAGTTCAAATCAGAATCCTATTGATGTTAACCACAGAGGCAGGAAGGAATCTTATAAAATGAACAATCATGTTTTCATGTGATGGTGCTTGTGCACCTTTAATGTGAATAAAAATGATGCTCAGTTAAAATGTAATTAGAAGTGATTTTTAAGTAAATGCTTTTACATTTTTACTTTAAGTACACATAGATGCATGTACTTTTATACTTCTAATTAAGTAAAAAAAAAAAAAAGCATACTTCAATTTTACTTAATATTCCAATATTACTAGTACTTTTTCTTAAGTAAGGGACTTTAGTAATTCTGCCACCACTGTATTTGTGTCTATTTTAATTTATTAGCCCAAAAATGATTGCTGTTTATAATACATTCGTAACAATACCTTATATTCATTTACAACATGGAATAAAATAAAATAGGGTACATCTTAAAATTTTAACCCTAAATGTAACGATTAAACAATTAAATAATACAAATTATTCGCGCAAACAAAGTATAATTCCTGTCTGTAGCAAAGATTATTCTGTGAAAAGAGGTTTGACTGACACCTAGTGGAAAGATCTGGTGAAGATTTGATAATCTGTGTTCGGATTTGGCTCTTACCGGCTACCGTACGGAAAGCGTCCTTAGCGTCTTCCCAGACAATAGCAACCAGTACTAAGTACTTTCAAAGAAAAGTGCATGTTATTTTAATTATTTCTCTATTTATATCTACTGTACACAGCTTTATTTATGCTGTAAATATGACCTCACACAGTCCGTCTGTTTTTCTTCTAATGCTAAACGGACAGATTGAATCCGCAAACGTAAGTGAACTTTCTGGTTAGCTGTTTGTTAGTGATTTAAACTAAACCGAATGAAATTCATTTATGATGTGTTTTATATTAAAGTTTCCAGAATATGATGATTTATACTGCAAGTACTGTTTTGTATACGGACACGACTGGGCTCCCACAGCAGTAAGTGGCCTATTTGTTCTGTGTAAATGTCTTAATACAAAGCACGATAATGTAAATAATATGTAAAACAGATACCTAATTAAGGTTTCAAGAAACTTAATTTAATTTCTTAATTAATTCAATTTTAAGATGCTCTACAATAGATTTACAGACACCTTTATCCAAAGTAACTTACAAGTCAACTTGATTGGGGTCAGGGTTGGGGAAGAACTTTACAGGCACTGGGCAAATACACCCAGGACAGTGCCCAAATCCCCCCCCCCCCCCACACACACACACACACACACACACACCCACACACACACACACACACACACTATAGTGGAGCAATTTAGAGCCGACAGTTCACCTTGAATCCATGTTTTTGAACTGTGGGGAAAAAACCTACGTGGACACAAGGAAAATTTCACCCAGATCAGGATTCGAACCTGGTGTCCCAGCTGTAAGATGTAGTCATGATACTCTGCCACCCATATAAGTAATATAAACATTTAATTTCTTTCAGTAAAATAACACTGGGATGGTATAAATTGTGCGGACACTGAATAAATGTACTTTGATTTGGAGACACCACCTGATTGACAATAGAAGGCTACTTTAGGATAATGGTTAAAGCATTAATAATAATGGTTTAGGGAATGGGGGTGGCATGGTGGCTTAGTGGTTAACACATTTGCCTCTCAGCACTGGGGATTCCCGGTTCTAATCCCGATCTGGGTGGAGTTTCCATGTCCTCCTCGTGTCCGCGAGGGTTTTCTCTGATTTCCCCCCCCCAATTCTAAAAAACATGCATTTCAGATAAATTGTATGCTCTAAATTGTCCTGTATAGTGTGTGTGGATGGTTATGTGAGTGAGTGTGTGCCCAGCAATGGATTGGCGCCCTGTCCTTGGTGTATCTGCCCAGCGCACAATATTTTCTCCACTGGATGGGCATGGGGAACCCCAACGCGACCATCGTAGAGGAATAAGCAGAAGATAATGGGTGGATGGATGATTTGAAGACATCAAAATGTCACTCTTTCTTCCATGGTTGAGATATTAAAATGTGTTATCTTTAAATATTTCCCAACAATAATCACCAATTATGACAATTTTGCACATATTTAAAAAATATATATAAGTTGATGAACATTAATTTAGAATTGCATTATTTTAAAGTGATGAATTTTTAGTTTGAGTTGAAGACCTGGCCAAAGTAACATATTAATGTTTGAAACTTTATTAATGGAAATTTTTAATTTGTCTTAAGCATATTGTGGTGCTGCAATAAATGCAAGGCTGTTTGTTCATCGATTAAGTATTTCTGACAGGAGTTAAACTGAGGACATGAAAATTTTCTTACTTCACCTAAATTACAGTAATGCCAAATGCTTTGTCTCAGCAGTTATTATATGAAAATATGATCCAACAGCTTGCCAAACAGCCACAGAGCTTTATTATTTACATAAATTCAGACACAGTGTCTGGTGTTTGTTAAAAGGGTCCACATTAATGTTTTTTAAATGGGTTTAATTCTAAAAGCACTACCATTCAAATAAACTTATATTAACCAAACGCCAAATCTTGTAAAACAAAGAATGTTGTGACATAAAGCATTATAGCATTTTAATGGTGGTGGTTTTAAACTGGAACATCATGTGTCTACATAATTATTATGTTTATTTTAATTGTCATTTAATTGTTTTATAACATTGAAAGTAAATTAAAAAAATGTATTTAGTAAATGTTCATCTATAATTAACAATAAGAACAAATAATTTACAATTTATGGAAGAGTCAATGTAAAATAATCTGCTATGAAAATAGTGAATATAGAGCCTGTTTTTCTTTGGAAGCCCATTTATGCCATTAAGAAAAAAACAAAGCAAATATATCTGAGAATTCTGACTTTTTTTCTCAGTATTCTGACATTCTAGCTCAGAATTTTGAGATACCTGAGCTTTTTTCTTCTTGGTAGTGTAACTGGACTTCCATAATTTCACCATACTTTACTAACTAAATAACTGTGTCAACGCATCTTTAAATTGCACTGGATTTTAGACATTTCTTCATAAGGGTAGAAAAGGAGGATGATAATACTGGACCTGTTTTTTTTTCCTCTCATCTACAGGGACTAGAGGAAGGAATCTCACAAATAACATCAAAGGGACGAGATTCTTCTCAGACACTGGTGTGGAACTTTCCTCTGGACATTACCTTTAAAAGTACCAACCCATTTGGCTGTACGTTGATTACATCTGTCACCAACTTCATTGTAATGAACACTTGATTCAACCACTCCCCATTTCCATAAGTGTACAAAATCCAAAAAGATCCTAGCCATGCACTCAGGACAACTGTATGCGGTCAACTTTGTAATTAGCTTGGGGGGAAACCCTTTTCTGTTCTGTTCCAGCACGCATGTGCAAATAGCAAGGCCCATAAAGGCATATCAAGTTTGGTGTGGAAGAACCTGTGCACCATACATAGCCCTGACTTGGACACCAATGAACAAGAGGAGTGAGCCAGATGAGTAAAATGTATTATAGATGGGAAGCACTAATAATTGGAAGAATTAAAAGCCTCTGTAGGTCCAGTTATATTTTAAGTTATATTTTAAACAGAACTTACCTCTTCAACGGCTACATCTGGTCATGGAACTGGTAACATCAAAGGTATCTGAATTGAAGTCCACTATAAACACTGGCACACACACAGTTCTATCTGAAAATGCATAACTTCTTCCAGAACAAAACATACGTCAAAACCACCCAGAAACAGTGTTTTTGGCACCGAAACATTGTGCAGAAGTCAGTAATGAGTTGAGATCTAAAGCCTTGAAACAGTGGAGTGATCTTGTGAAATCAGAGAGGCTCTCTTCAAATCTGAAAGATCTTGTGCAGCAAGTTAAAAATAATTGACAATTAAACCAGGCATAACATGCTTCCGTTATTTTTAATTAAGATTTCCAAAAGTTGTGCAATCTAATTTTCAGGTGAGGAAGACGAGGATTTTGTCTTGCCCATTTCTGGAGTTTCATGTTGAATGAAATCTGATTACACTTATTCTGTTTTATCATGTTGCTCCAGTGCAAACAAAATTAAGCAAAAAATATATTTGCAAAAAAATGCAAAAACTACCGAATCAACTACTTTTATACAATAAGAAAATGTGTTCCAGAACAGGATCTAAGCTTCCCATCAGATTTACTTCACGAGTGGTGTTACAAATGGCACTTATGCTACACATATAAAACATGACTTCAAAAACCCACTTTCTAAACATGATCCATCTTGCTCCATGCAAAATAATCTCTTTTCATCCTGTGTGGCTGTGGACACAATTCCTAATGTATTTGTGCCATGTTTAGGGTTTCTTCCATGGAATAGTACCCTCTGTGACTGACCACAAGAGACTAGGACTGTCCTTCCAAAGCTATTCTTATGTTATTTAACTTCAAACATTGCTGTTCCCAGTAAAGTCATTTTGATTATTTATGCTAAATAAATAAAGCCCTTGTGGTTTGCATGCAAAATCAGAACTACATAACACTGGTTAACACAACTTAGCCTCAATTGCATCCCAAAATTAATGCAAACATCAAATGTCTGTTATTTGCAGGGCCTCAGATTGTGGTCAGTGTGTATGGGCCAGACACATTTGGAAACGACGTAGTTCGTGGGTATGGAGCTGTACATCTCCCCATTACGCCTGGAAAGTAAGCATCTTTTACAGTGTACTGGCTTTTAAATGAACAAAAATCTTTTAATTTAGAAAATGTTTAGCCAACACTAAAGTGACATATGAGAGCAGTGAGTAGCAGTAAAGGCCATGGGTTTATGTCCCTGGCAGGTCAGATTGTGTGCATTTTCTACTGGAGTTCTGTATAATATGTTTTTTTTTTTTTTTTTTTAAATCACTGTATTTAATATTTTAACTAGACACACAAGGACTATACCAATGTTTGTCCCAGAATCCACTTCAAGACTGCAGAGATTTACAAGGTAAGAAAAACAATGAATATCAGTATACAATGTAAGATCCTGTTTTGTTAAACTGCATTTGTATTTTGCAAAAATGATTGCTAATATTACAAGTTACTGCTTCAAGAAGATTATTTGAATCTTGCCTTCTGTTCAGATCATATGTAGAAGTAAAGACAATGAGCATTAAACTGTGTCTCTACAGTGATTAATAGTATAATGCAAATAATTCTATGAACAGTAAAATTTATATAAGAGCCCCAGTTAATCATTTTCTCTGTCGTTAGTTGGCTAATGGGAAGACGTCCTGAGTTTACAGACCCCAAAGTTGTCGCACAAGGAGAAGGAAGGGAAGGTACTGAGAAATTTATAAAGCATAACTTCACCTGTCCAATCTCTGTACTTTTGGTGATGTCATATTTATATCCGCAGTAACCAGGGTTCGTTCTCAAGGCTTTGTAAAAGTACAGTTCAACATTGTTACCAAGGACATGAAGAAGCTCGGCTATGACATCCCAACCACAGAACAAACACCAGCCTCAAACCAAACAGGAACAGTGCAGCTTTATGAGACCTGATGGCAGTTTATATTTTTTGGCCAATTTTGTAGTAGCCAAAAACCAACAGAGTGCATACAATCTAAAATAAAAGAAAAAAAATGGAGCAGCTTTAAGACTTGCGGCACTGTTCTGAACACAGATCCCCAGAATGACTAAGCTGTGATTGACGGCACAATGCGGCACAAAAAAAAAAATCTACAAATGAGCCCATTCTATTCATTTCACATTACTGTAGTCACTTTGTACAGTTAGTTTTATTGTATCTTTTAAAGTCTTATAAAACCATGTGTACATTATAATAAAGCATCATAAGGAACCATGTCTTATTTGCTGTGTTTAATATCTTTAACATACTGTAATCCAAGGTAAGTGATAACAGTTTTTTTTTTTTTTACCATTGCAGCTACAGTTACTTAACACTTGCTGCGATTTAGATAGCATTAAAACATCACACTGTTCATGTGACTTTCCTACAAAAGCATTACACCGAAAAAGAAGTACTGAACAATATGTTACAATAGAACAAATGATAAATTATATTATACAGTTATAATGCCGACAGGTTGAGCACATTCATAAAAAGCAGCCTGCTCCCAGTAATATGTGACAGTTCGGTGAATATACAGACAAGTACATGAAAAAAGGGAAAGGTGTTTTTGCATGTTCACGAGGTTAGTGACACCACAATAAATGCATAAGATTAGATAGTAACAGAGTGATGCTCGGTAACAGCAAAATAAGACAGGACAAAATGAGCTAGATAGTGTATCAGTAAAAGCAATACATGAGAAAAAAATACTTTTGCATAACAGATTTTTGATCATTGTTAATGTATTCATCAGCCAGGAGTTTAGATTTAGGGAAGAAGGGTGAAGGGAAGGGGGGAAAAAAAAAGCCTGCATCAAACATCAATCCCATGATAGATGAGTAAATTTTATACCACCATAGATTTAATGCCTTAACTCTGGCAGTATTAACGCAGTATCTCCAGCAGAGGTCACAACAAAAAGGGCTGTTGGATCTATTAGTCAGTGACGGACCAAATCATTACACATGGATCTAGTACAACTGTGGTTAATCTGGAAACTACAACTAAATTCTGATTCATTAGAAGCACTAGGATTATTGTAACTAAGCAGGAAAACATGCATTTTTAGCTTGTGGGATTAAAGATTTAAAAAATGAATAATGAGTACAATAAATGATCTGGAAATCAATTAAAATTAATTCATTGCCAAGTCAGTTATGTTGGATGGATAACATTAGCAAAATGTAAAGCTAATGTAGCTCATGTTCAGTTATGTACAAACAGTAGAAGCAGAACCAATGTCTGATGGAGGGGGGCAAGATTGTGACACTGGGAGGATCACACTGTTAATCGCCTTTTGCCACAAGAATTTCCTGCTACACGGAGATATTACATTATGGATGCCAACATTTGATGTGCAATAATAGCGCAGTTAAAAGAAAGAAAAAAACAGCCGGAATTACGGAATCCCTTTGGCCTAATCTGTGAATAAATCTGTGAAATATCCCACCTTGTTCTAGAGCTACTTGCATGTCAGCTTTATATGCACCTAGTCAGCTTTTTCAATAATGGTAGCACAATTAGCATTTGAGATGCATCTGAATTAACCATGGTCATTAGGTACACAGTAGAACAGTGGATGCATTTAAAGCTGATAAAAAGTGTAACAATCATAAGATTCCCTTTCGTTTCTAAGTAATATAGAAGTAAGCACATGTCCCAGCACATATAATGCTATTATTTAAATGTAAAACATTTCAGAGTTTGATAAAATAAAAATAAAGGCAGTAAATACTAACCACACCTACTAGAGACCATTAGAGGTCAAACAGTCACCATAAAGTTGGGATGGGAAGTGTGTAACCGTACTGCGCTGGACTGGTTCTAATGACCATCACTTTAGAGTTTGGTAGGTACAAGTATCTTGTTTGATATACCCTTACAACTCAAGTTATTAACGCCATGGTCGACCCTTCAGTCATCAGCATTTAAAATCTGACTTCTGTATGCATCTGATTTAGAACAAGTCTGTCTGCTGCTGAAAATTCCTCCAGGTTCCTACAATTATTTAGTTTAATGTATGAAGCTTTCCTGGTAGTTAAGTCTGGTCTTTAACAGTTATTCAGGCTAAGAACTAACTGAGCCAAGAGTCAAATAAAACAACCCAAAATCAAAGCATGTGCAAAATCCCTGCTTAGAACATTAAAACCACTGCTATGTAAACTCATAGTGTCCTCTAAACTGTGTCTACTTTTACTAACTGTAAAATACACATAGTGTATATGCACTGCTTTGAACAAACAGGCTGTATTGAATTAAAAGGGTTTAGCTTATTGTGATTATAAAGCTTTAAAACACTAAAAATTTGAAAAATAAATGGGAGAAAAGGTTTAACCTCTGATAACTAAACGATGTAAGGAAATTACAAAATTTGGGGACTCTTAAATGTGAGACTCTGAGTCAGAGTGATTGTAGACCTAAAAGTCACATTCAGAGACACAGTAATCAATCACTGGCAGTCTATTTCAGAAAATTTAGAAAAACAACAGACCAATACCAAATCACTCTATGGTACCTACCTGCGATAGGCTGAAGACTGTCTCTTCTGCCAATGTAAAAATTGTAAACACCACTATTACTCCAAATGTCTCAATTTAGCACATTGGTCTTGGGAACACAACATACTATTCTGTCCATTAGAGAGGGACACAGGAGAGGGAGTCAGGCAGTTAGAGCCTTTATTGTTCCTCACAAAAGGAATGGGTTAGTGGTGCTGGCTGCCTGGGCTGCAGTGCCTGTAGGCTGTAGCCCTCCACTCATGAGTGGCTGGGGCACAGACATAGAGCCTGGCAACGCCATACTTGGCATTATTTGACCCATTGGAGCAACTGGAGCCATCGCACCTACAGGACCCATGCCAACAGAACCGACAGAGGATATAGAAGACAGGGGCATAGGTTCGTTGCTTATTGATGTCAGGCTACTGAATCCCTGGCCTGAAAGTCCCATCATGGGGCTTACTCTCATCTGGTTGAGAGTAGGTGGCTGTGGTTGGTTCACCTGAAACGGGTTGACTTGAGCCGCAGGCACAGGTGCAGGAGCAGGGGGAGCGCCTAAAAAAAAAAAAAAAGATTTAAAAGAAATACCAAATATAATAAAGCTCATACCATTTCAAAGTGTAATGGACAAAGATTTAAAAGATTTATGCCAGAGTGTAAAATGTACCTCCAGCAAGAAAAGGGTTCGATACAGGAGCTGGTTGAGGAGGCTTGCTGACAAGAGAATCCAGGTTAACCAGAGCTGCATTGGGACCCAAGAAAGACTCTGGGGTTTTTCTTGTAGAGGCATTTGTCCGAATGTCAAACAGGTCAGGGCTGGCAGACTTGCTAGTCTGTAGCGGCATTGACGACATTCCTTTGCCAGTTGCTGTAAGTAACAAATTAGTTATTTTAAATGTCGACCACATAATTCAGAACAAGGGTGGCATCTAACAACATGGCACTACCTATATACCCTCACAACCCTCAAACAGTACCACTTACCATTCAGAGTGCCATGACATTAAATGACATTAATAATGGTAATTTACATTATGTTGATTATTAATCATTATAAACTATATTTTACATGATAAAACTACTTAAGCTAAAAACTTCATGACAATGTGAGAAATACTTTAATTATATAAATAAATTACAATTTTATTAATTGATTTGATTTACAGATCTCGACTTTTTAGGTTAATAATATATAAGACATTTTATAAATCACTTATTTGTCTCAGAGAAGTTTTTCAACTCTTACAGTCATTCTCTTTAGGTGACCACAATCAAACAAAACAACTAAAATGTCTGGCTAAAAAAAAGGCAGCATTTGTAAAACTGGTTTTAAAATCTAAATATCATAAAAAAAATTTTGTGTGAAATATTTTTGTTACTTTCTAAATATTTCATAATTTTATATAACCAAAAATAACTGTCATGAACTAGAACAAGATCAGATTTTTATTAACCCAATAAAAACGAACATGAAAATCGCCAAGAAACAAGGCCTATTCCACAAGTAGCCATGTATCTGGAAAAACGAATATTTTTATGCATTTGGGGCTTCTTTCCCCATTATACAAAAACAATTTACATCACCAAAAACAATTATTCATTAAAACTCCAGGCAAAGTGGAGATTTTGGGAAAAATTTGGTTTTGTGTATGCGTGTGTACTTTTACTATCTTAAACATCATAGTTTGCAAGAAATAATGCGACAATGACGTCACACATGCGACTGTTATTGATTTTGCGTTTGATGAAAATTAAGGTCACCAGAGATGTGCTGTGCTGCAGGTTCACGTGTGTATGATAGTATTTTTGAAAACGATGTGAGATATTTGTTTTTAATAACTACTCGGCTACATGTGGACTAGGCCCAAGACTTACCTAAAATTCCTGAATTACGAAGACTGTCAAAATCATCTAGGTCATCCTTGGGGGTGCCATTTGATGAGGAGAAAAGATCAAAAGAGCCTATTGGTAAAATGACAAAAGACAACATTCTTAATAAAACCAGATTAATAACATACTTAGCTTTAAAAATGTGCTTAGCACAAACACAAAGTGCTTTATATTTACAAGCTCAACAAGAGTTTGTTGATGTATGATGTAATTGACTGCTTACCTGGGCTGGAGGCTTTCGGGCGTGTGGTGGGTCCTGAACCCCAAGGATCGGCAGCTGCAGGAGCAGAGTTTGACCCCCAGGGGTCAGCGCTCTTTATAGGTGTGACCGAGGCTCCTGAAGTGGACAGGCCCCAGGGATCTACAGGAGCAGCTGGTTTAGCAGTGGTGCCTGCATGTACAAACACACAGGAACACTTAGGAACATTAAATTAACATAATACACTTTTTTTTTACTAGTCTTTTTACTAGACTAAACATTTTTGGAGTATTTTAACCACTTTATCTGTATAATTATACATTTTCAAAATTAAAAGTATAACGCGTGCTTTTAAACAAATGAATACAATTTATTACTGAATAATCAAATTAAAGTAATTGCAAATATTTTTATTAATAGTAAAGTACGGTTTCCAAGTAACAGCCATTATAGTGTCATATATACTCTATATCCGCACACACACACACGCACACACACGCACACACACACACACACACACACACACACACACACACACACACACACACACAC
>JAOUQT010239575.1:0-17384 GCA_025769995.1 Xyliphius kryptos | reverse complement strand
AAAGCGGGAGGGAGGGAGGGAAATTTAGAAGGGGAGCGAGGAAAGGAGGGAGCGAATGCGAAACGGAGGGGGGGGGGGGGCAGTGACTATTCTAGAAATATATAGGCAGTGTGGCAGAATGTGGCACACACCAAGAGGTGTGAGAACCTGACAAAGTGCAGAATGATCAGCAGAAGGATTCTGATAACCCAGTTTGCCCCGAAGCATCTTTCAAAGATGACGAGTCAAGAACTGATGTTCGGTTACAAATGTACCGCCAGAGGAACCAGGTGCAGACCCCGCCAATCTGAACTGAAACCCTGGGGCTACCATGGTTCTCCGTAAACAACATCAGGAACCCTGAGCTGGTACCTCACCCGAACCCAGCAACTGGAATCAGCTGCCTGATAAAGCGGCAGGTAAAATGCACCGTGGGCCGACAGCACAGCAGCCTCTAGGAGGTGCTAGTGTACCAGCACAATACCTGTAATCTCATGTTTCATTATTAAATCAGTACCATGTGAATGTACAGGTATCGAACAACAAAACTGCCATTAATGTATTCATTACATCAGACCTCACGTTCCTCTGCAGCTTTATTTAAACAATCCTAACCCTCCTTGGGGGAGGGGGGGGGTGTTTAGGGTCAGGATATGATTTGAGTGCCAGAAAAACAAGTGACAAAGTCCAGAGATTGTAGCTGCACTCAGTTACTGTCCATCTCTGTCGATACAGCAGGACGTCACTGTAAACATGTGACCCCGAGAGTGAGAGATTAAAGTTGCCACGGTAACCGTGGGATGAAGTGCATGTGACATATCCGGTGGGTGGCGGAGACCGTGGCCGTTTATCCTTCACCTCCGGTTAGTGTCTGGCTTCCATCACTCCATGATTTATAGTTCACATTAAGCTTCTGTTCCCTTCGGTTTCCATCACACCTCCTCTTCCTCCTCCTCCTCCTCCTCCTCCAGATTTAAAAAGATCTCTCAGGAGTTTACTCTCTTTGGTTCCACTGCATTAATACTGACAGCAGCTGTTCCCAGAACAGTCAATATGAAACACTGCTGCTGCCGGCATGACCTACACATCCTCACACTGATCTTATAGAACCTGATGCTAAAGGTGCTAATACTACAGAACACACGTGCCGTCCGGTCGATGGCACGGTGCACGTTGGTAGATCACCATTCACAAATCAGTGTGTGGCCACGCCCCCCGCCACAATCGCAGCTCGTTTAAAATGTGCTCTAAAATGTAAAACACGCTGAATATGTGGACAAAGCTGCTCGTTTGATTCGGGAATTCGGGAGCGCCCCCTGCTGAGAAGCTTAAGGGGAGGAGTCAGATCTCCAGCTACATGCAGATGTCACATCTGCTTTGGAAGAGCACATGTTAGTCCTGCACACTGACATTCAAAGTGAAGTGCCTCTGCTGGCCAGTTTTGGAACTGAAGAAAATGTTCATCAACCTCCGTATGTGAGGGAGCCTTTCCCCTACAGCTAAATAATAAGGTCCAGTTCGGTCCACCTGCTCACTGATGATCATTTGGAAGCCTGATTGAGAATCGACATCAGCAGCTACAGTTCAGACTTCTCCCACCTGGCTGAGTGTAAAGGGTTAAACGTTAACGCATAAAGAGATGAATCCTGGTCGATCAGAATGACCAGGTAGCTAATGTTTCTGCTGCACCGTCACCTTTACTCCCTCTGTCGTTTGTCCTGGTACTGCGGTACTATTATGGTTACCATGGTAACATCAGTCATGTTTAAAAACATTCAGAAACGGTTAGAAATCTGATTCTCACCCGGACGTCTACCAGCTTCTGCTGAACCGCGGCGGAGTCGCCGGAGGGGTCCGAACATCTCTGGAGCTCCTCCCCCTTGGACATCAGCCAATCGGTGAGCTCTCTCACAGTAGCCATGTACTTCTCATGTTCGAACACGACGCCTTCGGAAAGTCGAACCCGTTCCTGCAAAGCAACCAATCAGATGTGTGATGTAAAAGGGTGGCGCTGTGGAGAACACAAACTCTGGTAGAGAACATTTACAAGGCCTTCCCCAAACCGTTTTTTCAAATGAAATAAATTTAAAGTAACAGCGTGAGCTCTTCACCTCTGCCGCCGCTCTGACATCATCAAACTGCGCCCTCAGTTGAGCCATCTCCTCCTCCTTGAAGGTCGGGTCATTGGTGCGCTTATGCAACTCGGCCGCGCTCTCCTCTAAATAGCACAGCGCCCCCTGGTGGTCCTCCACGTCGGCGGCAAGCGCGCTGAGGCTTGCGAGCTGCTGCCTCTTCTCTCTGAGACCCAGCTGAGGCTCTAGGGGCCCAGTGACCTCACCCCCTACCTCCTTCAACCAGGTCTGCAGCTGCGCCCGCGACTCCACGAACAGCCCCCACTGAGTCACCGTCCAATCCAAACGGCTGGGAACCAAACACAGCGGTGCGGCCACTTTATTAGAGACATGTAAACACGGTACGGTACCTGCTTTCCTCCACCCAACGTTTTATAACTGCAGACGTCTCCCATTTACACCACGACACTACGAGCATGAACCATCAACCGATGGTCAACTGATGGACACCACCCCCTTACTGTGAAAGAGCCCGTGGGCGGAACTTCATTTTCTGAAAAGAGAAAAATGCATCACAATAGAAACTTGTGGGAGGGGTCACCTGTGGCAGCTCATAGCTTTTAATAGCAGCGCTGCCCACGAGTCCTCGACTTCCTGTAGTTTAGAGCCGATCACTTCCTGTGCAGGTCCTCCGCTGCTCCTGATGACGAGCTCCCCCCTCCCAGCCGCCATGTTCAGCTTCACCTCACCCTCTCCCTTCATCAGCAGGACGTCCTGCACAGGAGGAGGTGCAGACGCGCACATTCACATTCCACAGACACACTGCATCCTGCAGCTTTATATAACTACAGCAGGAAAACCTTCTGATGGAACAACATTAATAATCATAACAATAATATAAAAAATAACAATAATAAAAATACAAGCTAAAATAATCAGAAGTGAACATTTATTAGGTTTGCACAGAGTCGCCCATGAAAAAGCAGCCCCCCTCGTATCTCCAGCAATAGGAGTCAGGCTGCTTTTTCGTGGGCCACCTTGTGCCGACCTAATAAATCAACAGCATCGCGCTCCAACGGTGAAGTATGGTGGAGACGGCATCAGTCAGTGTAACAAACAGTCTGAGATCTGAACCTTTAATCTGCATCAGAACGCCGACCCAAACCACAGAACCCACCAAAGGCCAACAGCAGACGGAGTTTGGCGTGAGGGAGGGATGAACTGATGAAACCGTCTGACGGGTAGAAACCCCACAGAACAGAAACCCTGCGGCTGACAAACCTTTGTTTTTTGATTTATTACTTCCGGATTAATCATGTTAAAGAATAAAGGTGTAAATGATCTTGACTGATTAAGGAACGTGGATTAAAATAAATTTGATTCCAATGATACGATCAACTACGACGAGACGCTGGAACAGATGTGCTAATTACCTCCCATGAACCCCGGGACGCCGAATCCTAATTTCCTCTGCGGTTCATGAGGCAGAATTCTCTCCCCGCAGTGAGAGGAGCTACTCACACATTCCCACAGCCTTCAGTCTCAGAGCTCCATACCTGAATCTTCTCCAGTCGCTCCTGCAGCTCCTCCTTGTCCCCCGTGGTGCTCTTCAGCTCCTCCAGCTTGCCCCTGACCTCCTGCAGCCAGTCCTTCACGGCCTCCAGTGCCTCCCCAAAAGCCCGGTACTCATGCAGGAGGCGTATTCGAGACCAGGTGTCCTGTAGGAGATCGTGGTAGGAGGACAGCAGGTCCGCGTGGTCAGCCTCCACGTCCGAGGGAGACGGCGCCGTCTGACCGATCTGCTCCAGAGACGACCTGAGACGGGAGACACGTTTACAGCTGCAGTGCAGTGCAGAACCTACAGTTCGGTTGTAGCACTGCTCATTAACGGCTCACTCTCAGCCACACCTCCTCTGAAGCAGCTCTTTGTGGAGCTCCTCCAGTCTCTCCTGCTGGGAGCTGCAGTCAGGAACTCCTGGTTGACTCGCCCCCCACAGAGCAGGTTCCTTCTGCTGTTTCTCCTGCATCTGCTCTAACCAGCTCCTCAGCTCCACGATGTGCAGGTCATAACTGCGATATAGAACAGTACTGTACATCACTGACATCACCCCCCCCCCCTCCACCTTTGGTTCTGCAGCCACTGTCATCACGCTTACCCGTTCTGCAGGGTGGCGCTGTTTTCTAATAACCTCATCTTCTGCCTGCAGTCCACAGCAAACCCATGCAAGGTCAGCTGACACGACGCCAGACGCTCCTGCACTCCTGCAGCCTCAGACTTGGGGAGGTGCATCAGGAGACGTTCTCCTTCTTGGTGTAATCTGGACAAACTTTCTTCAGTCTCAGAAATCTGCTTCAGAGCGTCCTGAGATACACAACCACAAACCAACCTGATGACACTCGGGTTCCACCGCTACAACAAACACGCCGATATTTACTGCACACGCGCTGTGACATCACAGCCATATACGCCAAGCGCGGGGCGCAACATTTATTTGCCAAATACGGGATGATTTTATATTTTACTGGACGGGTGGCAACCCCAGTGCCCGCCCTTAAAACTCAGCAATTCAGAAGATACCTGAAGCCTCTCCAGCTGAGTTTTACCACCAGGATCTAGATCTGCTTGGTCTGAATGGTTCTCCGTCGTGGCCTTCAGCACCAATAACCGATGATGGAAGTCCTGCACAAGTTCTGAAAGTGAGAAGAGAGAGAGAGAGGTTAAGTGAGCTGCTGTCAGAACGCTCACATTTCTGTGAGCAGATGGACCGTGTGGGCGAGTCGGGAAGATACAGCTCCCTGTCGTCCTAGTTACCAACCGTAATCAGTTCCCAAGGAGAGCCGTCACAACACTGTCTGCAGGAAACACAAACGTCTGCAACAACAGGTGTGTCATTTGCATGTTACACACACACACACAATCACTCAGATGTGAGCATCCCAAACCTCACTGAAAGAACGTTCTGGGTTTGACTCCAGAGGACCACGTGCTGTCTGAGCAGAGTGAGTTTGCATGTTCTCTCCATGTCCCCGTGGGTTTCCTCCCCCAGGTGTGTGCGTGTGTGTTTAAATGAATGTGTGTGTATCCTGCACTAAACTGAGGATTTCTACACCTATAATGTTAAATGCCCTGGGATAGGCCCCAGCACCCTCCACTATAAAAAATGTAATGAAACATTGCTGGATGTACAAGTTCATCTCTGTTTGCATGTTCTTCCCAAGCCTCTAGTGGACCGGAGAGGCAGTGAACGAGGTTTAGGTAACCCGATGGGGCGTGGGGTGAGGCCCCTCACCGAGGTTCTCACCGTGGAAGCTCTGCAGCAGGTCTTTCTGCAGCTCCTCCAGGATCCGCGTGGACCGCTGAGCGCCTGCTTCGTTGCGTTTAATCAGGTCACTGATGCGCTGACCGAGGCGTGTGAGCTGCTGAGCCGGGTAAACGCTACACAGAGCGCGGTGCGCTTCACCAACCGCCTCCAGAGCGCCATCCATCAGCTTCTGCTGTACCTGGAGCTCCTGGAATAACGAGACCACCATCACCATCATCATCATCATCACCTTCATCTTCAGGAAGCTTTCAAGCCTAGTTGGTTCTGTACCACAGACCTTGATCTCAGCCGCAGTCTGTAGGTCATGTGACTCGTCCAGCTCTGCCACCTTGCCCTCTATGCCAGCCAGCTGCTCAGATATCCTGGTGATCTGGTCCTCGATGTGCCGACTCTGTGATCTGAAGTCTCTCAGGACCGACTCGGC
Organism: Xyliphius kryptos; assembly: GCA_025769995.1. Taxonomy (NCBI): domain Eukaryota; kingdom Metazoa; phylum Chordata; class Actinopteri; order Siluriformes; family Aspredinidae; genus Xyliphius; species Xyliphius kryptos. The sequence continues at coordinate 11,586 of JAOUQT010239575.1, read as the reverse complement.
CTCCTCGTAAACCTCCTCAGCACGCAGGACGGTCTTCCTCAGGTCAGCTTCTGTCGTCTGAATAAAAACAATAAGAATATAAATTAGAAATCATGTGAGGGTCTCTCCCAACAACCCCCCCCCCCCAACCAGAAAGACCCTCACCTGTAACTCGGCGCAGGTCGTTTGGTTAAGTTCCTGCAGCTCCCTCACTTTCAGCTGCAGCTTCTGCAGGACCTCCTTTTTGCCCTCGAGCTCCAGCTGTGCGTTCAAACACACATCTGTTACAGGGTCAGTCATCAGTACTGTACTTACTCATCTTACTGTCACGGATGTCCGGCCTCGGACCTTAAACTGAGAGAGACTGGCGTCCACGTTGTGAGTGGACAGGACATTGAGCGGCCCGTCACTCAGCTCACTGACAGAGGTGGCGCTCCAGCACTCAATGTCATTAACCATCGAGTTGATCTCACTCCATAAACGCAGAGACGCAGTCAGGACGTCCACGTTCATCTCGGTCCTCTCAGACGTCTGGAGGGAGGACGGGATAGGACCAGAAACGTCAGCTTGGGTTATTATGGGATGCACATTAACGTATGTATATCATTTATAAATAATAAATAAAAAAATAAATAAATAAATAATTTATATAGTGACTGCAATTTCACAGATTCAGAATAAATGAAGATGAGACACAGACAGACGACCGACAGACAGACAGACAGACAGACAGAGATAGAGGAAAAGAGATGGGGAAAGAGAAAGACAGGGACAGAGGCAGACAGACAGACGGGGACCGACATACAGAAGCAGACAGAAAGACAGACAAAAGCAAACAGACAGGAATAGAGGCAGACAGACAAACAGGGACAGACAGACAGAAGCAGACAGAGAAGGACAGACAGAAGCAGACAGACCGAGGCAGACAGACATGGAAAGAAACAGACAGACAGGGACAGAGGCAGAAAGGCGGGGGAAAGAGAAAGAGAGGGACAGAAAGACAGACAGGGACAGACAGACATGAAAAGAGACAGACAGACAGACAGACAAACAGGGACAGACAGAGAGACAGACAGACAGTACCTGCTTCCACTGATTGGAGATGGAGTGAAACTCTGCGTGGACTCGTTCAGACACGGATTCCGGAAAGTTCCTCAGTTGATTGATAAGACGTTGGGTGAGACAGCTGAACAGATCCAGATCCTCCTGCGTGTCATGGAGCTCCGACTTCACCACCTGAAGCTGAACGTACACGTAATGTCACGCTAACATCATCCAGCCGCTCATCAGAGAGAACGCGCTGGCTTCCCCTGAAACTCAACAACCAATCAAATTCAGCCATCAACCAAATCTGATCTTTGTGTTATTTTAATGATCTTTAAATCTCAGTTTGCAGCTTCAGTCTGCAGAAATCCAAAACCTTCTTACTTTACAAAGCAGGACCTGATTCAGAGGTTTGAGGTCTGCAGGAACTTCTCTCCTCCACTGATGTTTAAAAATCACTAATTCATCCAAACCTTAAAAATATCCAACACAAATGAAAGATATCAACTGAATCTCAGGATATAAAGGGCGTCTCTGATTGGATGGCAGGTTTAAATCCAGATAGCAGGTGGATCCTGAGGCAGCAACAGTGACACAGGAAGGCGGCCATTTTGACTGCAGGAGGAGTCGCCCAAAACATCAGCTCCTCTCATTCTGAGGGTTTATCTCCTCGGTGTGACCGTGTGTTACAGGTGTTTAAACTCAGATCACTGATAAAGATTCTCCAAAGTCAACTCTGAACTCCCTCCCTCACCCACTTAAAGACACAGCTCCCAAAAGTATGTAGCATGGAGCTCATCTGAATTTAGTCCATTTAAATTACAACCTGCAATTTTAGATCAAATAAAAAATACATTTAAAAAAAATGAAAACCAAAAAAAAAAATCAGAACCAAATTCCAAATTAAAAGATTTAATGTAATAAAGTTAAGATAAAAAAAAATTTAAGGGTGGCTTAGTGGTGAGCAGGTTCTCCTCTCAGCACTGGGGATTCCCGGTTCAAATCCCGATCTGGATGGAGTTGCCATGTCCTCCCTGTGTCAACGTAGGTTTCCTCAGGTTTATCTGGTTTCCTCCCACAGTCCAAAAAATATGGATTTAAGGGAAACTAAATGCTCTAAATTGCCCTGTATCGTGTGTGTGAATGAGTGTGTGCCCAATGATGGATTGGCAACATTGGATTGGGTGTTTCTGCCCAGCGTCCGAAATGTTCTCCCCTGTATGGGCATGGGGAACACCCCCACGAACTTCGGAGAGGAATAAGTGGAAGATGATGGATGGGAAAGAATCTAATAAAAAACATTTATATGAAAAAAAGCAAGATACAAAAAATGTATACGAATAAATTTAGATAAAAAAATTCTGCTAAAAAATTCAGATAAAAAAATTTGTTTCAGATTTCAGAAGGTTTCAGCGCGAGGGGAAACAACCAGCTTCCCAAGAAAATTAAACATTCAGCGCCATACAACGCAGCATCTAACCAATCATTTATCAGTCGTAATGAAAAGGAGGTCAGTGAGTGAGGTACACACCCGGCTCAGCGTCCTCCTCACGTCGTCAGGGTTCTGCCGACTGCCTTGGGCGGCGGCCACGGCGGCGTGAGCTCTCTCCATCACAGAGCTGATCCTGGACCCGAGGGTGTGATGATCTCTACAGATCTCCAGCGTCCGTCTGCAGCGCTCCTGACTGAACGGACAGAAATCAGAGACGCGCCGGGAGAGAGACTTTAAACCTGTGAGTAAAGGAGTGAAGACCTACTCCTCCATGATGAACCTCTTCATTCTGTCCCAGGTGGACTGGACCAGAGCGACGTCCTGCTGAACCTCCTGCTCCAGCGACGGGTCCCTGAGGACCAGCTGCTCCCCCCGTTCACCCAACCACAGCTGACTGTGCTGCAGGGCCTCCAGCTCCTCCTCCAGCTGCTTCAGCGTCCACATCCTGAGAAGAACACGCATCACGGTCACAGCTACAAGACGAAAACATCAATGGTTCACATCTGTTTAGCTAAAAAGAAGAACATACAAAACCTACATAGCCATATATTGCCAGTACCTTTTTTGGAAGGACTGCACGCTGGGCTCCACAAGCCAAGGTTTCTTGGCACCATCCTCTAGTTCCTCAAGGCTCTTTAAAAGCAGGTCCTTGCGCCTCGTGAAGGAGCTCCACATGGTTTCCAGTTCCTCAACCTCACACTGCCTCGTGCCCATTTTCCTCTGGAGCAGGTTCAGACCTGATCCCAGGTCCTCGACCAGCCCCCGGCAGGACGTCCTGCCCCCCTCCTCCTCATGGAGCTGCAGGTAGACCTTGTTCAAACTGCTGTCGAGACTTACAGCCAGCACCTCCAGGGAGGTGATCCCCTGAGCAACCTGCCCCAGTTCCTTCTCCAGGTGTTCAGTTTGGTCTTGATCCCAACTTGTCTGTTCTTTGAGCGTGTCCTGTAAAACCCGGAGACACTCGCTGGTCGGGCGGTATGTCGCCTCAAAGGCTTGGAGTTTACGCAGAGCCTCCCGACGCAGCTGCACGAGGCTCTGGGCTTCAGATAACGGCTGGAGACAGTCTTCTGTCCTGGTCTGGACGTACTGAAGATCAACGGGAGACAAACAGGGACTAAGTGCCTCCACGTGGTGGTTTAGTTCGTCCACGGTTTCTTTTTGGGATCGTAGATCGGCTTCTTCATTCTTTAAAAACAAACCAGATGAGAGATAACAGTTCCAGATGTGCTTCCTCTCCCATAAAACACGATTGTTACCTGAATCTGGGACGCAACAGACGCCAAATCCGAAATGGTGATTCTGGATTTGCTCCTCAGCTGCCGAAGGAAGCTCTCACTCCACTGTGTGAGGGACGTCACAGCCTCAGCAAACTTCTCCAGTTTAGAAAGATGGGACTGAAGCTCCTGAATTCTGGAAACCATATCAGAATCAATGACTTCAAGATTACCAAAAATATCAAGACACCCTCATGCAGACTGGCGTAGCGGTGGTGGTTGGTGATGGTGGTGTTGGTGGGTTGTGAGGGTGGTGGTTTTGTTGGTGGGTGGTGGATGGTAGTGGGGGCTTAATTGAATACCTCATTTATTCCCTCCAAATGCTTTTCTTTATGTAAGGAGCAGACATGAAGCTCCACCTCATGCAGACTGAGCTTTGATGACACCGAACACCGTGTCGGAAACCGGGGGTGATAAATAAACCAACACATGGGACGCTATTCCTCAAACCCTCTCTCTACATCTGAGCAGCCACATGGATATGATATTTAAAGCGTATCTGAATGTTAGAACTTCTTGAACCGTTACCTTAGCGGTATGGTCATACTGAGAGAGCACCACCTCTCCTCCAGGGTGCAGTGCAGCTCGGTCAGTTCTACCACCCGCTCGTCCGATGCTGTGGGGTACAGAGATTTAGCTCTGGTCTCTAACTTCTCCAGCAAAGCCTCCTGAGTGGGAACCTTTGATTGCAGGTCCTGTCCAATTACAAAATCAGGGTCATCACCCGAATGTGAGTCCACAAAGCACCTGCGGTTCATTTCCCGACATGCCCCTGAATCACCTGCAGCGTCAGCAGCTGGCCGTGGAGCTTGGTGTTCTCTGTGGTCAGGTACGGGGGATCTGGAGTGCAGAGTCGCTCCGAGGTTTCCAGCCAACCCTGCAGGGCTGACAGGTCTCTTTCATATCTGCAAAACCAAGAGGACGATTAGAATCTCATTTCAGTCCTGAAGACCCTCATGAAGTGTTTTGGTGTCTGTGGGACTGTGGGTCTGTCTGTGTGACCCACAATCTCTGTGCCAATTCATCCCAGAGGTTTTGGATGGAGTTGAGGTCAGAGGTCTGTGTGGGTCTTCGGTCCAGGACCAGGTTCCTCGTGTGAACTTACTGCTGCCATAACGTCAGCAGATCCTCCAGGATGGCGTGTTTTCTCGCGGCGGCGTGTGAACACTGTGAGTGAGTCTGCTGCAGCTCTGCTACGCTTTTCTCCAGCTGCCCTCCGTCAGACGCTCTCCTCAGTCCCACACTCAGAGCCAGCAGCTTCGGCTGGAGGAGCTTCAGATCCTGCCACACGTCCTGGAAGAGAGCAGCACCCCGTTCACACGGTTCAAAGCCGTTCACACTGAAGTCTCAGATCTTTACCCTGTTGACCAGTTATGTTTACATTAACCGAACGCTAACTCCAGTCCTGTACAAAAGTTAACACACCATGTGATCATGGAGAACCTGCTGGGTCCCTGAGGTCGACGTGCAGCCCGTGATGGGGGAATGAAACTGGTCTGCTAAATCATTCAACACATCTCTCACCTAAAAGAAACAAGACCAACCAATGAGAATGCTCCTTCAATGAACATGGTGGGTGTTGGAGATGTTTTTGGTGGGTGATGGTAGGTGGTGGTGTTGGTGAATGTTGGGTGTGGTGATGGTGTATTTGGTGGGTGGTTGGTGGGTGGTAGTGGGAGGGGTCCGCTGAATACCTCATTCATATCTTCTAAAAGCTTAGCGTTATGTAAGGAGCTGACATGAAGCTCCACCTCTCGTTCTGTCGCGCTGTTCTTAAGCTCCTCCCAGTATTGGCTGATTTGGATGAGACGAGCCTTAATACGCTCCGCCTCTCCCGGAGTGAGGAAAGGAGTCAGAGCGTTAGACTCCGCCTCCAGCAGACTTAAGACGTTTCCCCTCTCCTTCAGTTCCACCTGCAGTTCCTGAGGACCATGAAACAAAAGCCAAACGTGATGTTCACGGCGGTTTCTCCTGCAGCTGTAACAGGAAGCTGGTCTTTATGAGTCACAGTCATCCTGAAATAATAGCGGGCCTTCCCCAAAGTGTTCCCACAAAACTGAAAGCCTATAATTGTGCAGGATGTCCAGCCGTGTGTTAGATGGACGTATGAACCTCAAAGCATCATCCTGAGAAATTTAAATGAAATAATTAAACCGAACGTAAACATAATGAATTGTATTTTCCGTTCGGAGATCTTCAGATGATTAAAATAAATCCTCGTCACGTCTCTTTACCTCCACAGTGCGAATCTGTTGCTGCAGGGGAGCGGCGGTGGAGCCGACAGCCTCCAGCTCTCTCTCTCTCTCACACACCCAGCAGGAGAGTTCCTCTGACTCGCTGCCGAAATGCCTCCACCGCGTCTGCGTCTCCGTCAGCTCCGAAACCCTGCACACCCCGAAAAAACAACAAAGACGAGAAGCTTCCAACTTCTCCAGCAGACAGCTGGTGCATTTTAATACCCCCCTCCCCCCCACCGATTAGGATCAATCCATCTGATGATATCGATGAAAAGCGGAGGATAAAAGATCAAAACTGATAAATAATAAGATTTAATATGCAGCTCCGAGTTGCTGTTGATTCCTCTGTTAAATCACAGTCTCTCTCTCTCTCTCCCATAACCTTTGTTTATAACGTGTAAGCAGGAGTGATGAAATGAATGTGTAGGTATTTGTTATTGTCGATTGTGTACGTACATCAGATCCAGGTTGGTCCGAACATCCTGGAGTTTGCTGTGCGTCGTCTTCGCCTGGTCAACCAGCAGGAACTCGTTCTGAGGACCCAGCGCAATCTCGGCCGCCTTGTTTACGAGCGACTCCGCCTTCGCCATCAACGTCCCGGTTTGTGTGTGTAACTCCTGAACACAACACACAGGTTTTGGAGTGTAACACTTAGGGGTGTAACGGTGCACACCGCGGTATGGACCTCACGGTTCGTTTTTTTATTAAGAGCACTTTTATTAAACGCCTGAAACGAGGGGGCTCCACTGCAGCACATGAAACAGCACATCGCGGATCACTTCTCGTGGCTTTACTGTTCTGTATGTTTGTTTTTTAATGTATGTGATTCTGTATTAGAGTTTTCGCTGTAGTGTGTAACGGTCAGTAAATACGTTTACTGCACATGAAGAGCGCAGGCGAGACGCTGCTCTTGCATCATTCAGTGCTGTACGCACAAAAAACTCATCTCCTAACTATACGTTTTATCTGAACGTAAAGCTTTAGAACAGTACGGACACTTTACGTTAATTCCAGTTTTAACAAACCAACCGTTTAGGAGACGGCGTGTGGTGGACATGAACAAAACCAAACGCCGAGCGAAGTTTGATCTGTTTCTAAAGGAGGGGTTTAATATAAATAATAAATAGAATTCTATAAATATAAATCATAAAATGACGCCGCTTCACGGCGGGGTCTCTGGAATGTGAAATCTGATTGAAGGTGCGCCTGGTTTTGTTTGTATTCTTCATATTCCATAATCTGCCGGCTGTGATGGGGGGGGGGGTGTTTTTTTTTTTACTACACTGCAATTTGTGCGTTTGTTTTTTTTTTTACTTAAGTGTCCGTGTCCATATTTATATGTTTAAAAAAACAATAACAATATTTTGAAAAAAACAGAAAGCTGGTAGTGAAGCGTGTGTCCCGTAACGAACGGTTCATAAAATATACAGTGTACGTTACACCCCCACTATGGATGTGTGATGCGTGTTGGTGGAGGACCGATGCAGGTTTGAATAATGTTCTCACGCGAACGTGATGCAGCTGACTGCTGAGGTTCTCCAGACTGCTGAAGATAAAATCTCTCTGCAAAACCGGAGTGGCTCTGCATACGAACTGCCACACAGCTTCTCTGTCCAGATCAAAGTCCTGCCAGGCGCTCAGTGTGGCCTGACACACACACACACACACACACACTTATCTGTTACAGGTCTCACAGGTCTGATGAAATAAAAATGACTGATTTCTTTTCTAACCCAGTCGTTCTGAATCTGTGGGTTCTGCTGCCTGAACCTTTAAACCCTGAATATGGTTCTAATACCTGCAGCTGTTCCTCCTCTTCTGCACATTCACATGTTCTCCTCCTCTGTAGACTCTGCTGCTGACAGTGAGAGGAGTTTTATTTGGTCATTTAATCTGAGTGTTTTAAACGTGATGTATAATTCATATGAATCTGACGAACATTCATTATTCAGAACGGGTTCCAGGTTTTTATGGTTCTGTATAAACAGGAGGAGGTGCAGCAGGAGGTTCACCTGGTGAATGAGGAGGAGCTGCTTGGCCTCCATGAGACTCCCTGCGTTCAGGATGCGGCTGTGTTCCTGAACCAGAGAGAAGTCGTCCTGCTGAGACACGTCCTCCTCGCCCTTCTCACTCTGGTCATCCAAAGACATCGCCTGGACACACACACACACACACACACACACACACAATCAATCACCCATGATGCTCTGCAGTCAGATGCACCGGCAGAGCGTTCAATCTTGATTTAGAAGCTTGCAGAGGGGCGGAGCTTTAACTACAGCACCGCCGTGTTGCCATTGGCTACAGCATGTTCTTACATCATCAGGAGATGAGAGCAGGGGGGTGAGTCTGTTAGAAAGCTCCTCCAGGGCTCCTCTCTGTCGGAGAACCTCGGTGTGGACACTCAGCTTCTCTAGAACTTCCAGACGAGATCTTAACCACTGCAGGTTCTCCTCCTGAGACCTCAGAACCTCACGCTGCAAAACGAGATTTCAAATTCAATCAAAAGATCAAATCAATACGTTTCAGATTTATTACAAACACAGGGGGTTCACATACTTTTGGTCAGTGAGTGTGTAATGCATTTTGAACAAACCTGCAGAGTCCAGCTCGCTCCCTCCCGCTGTAGCAGGTGCTGTGAGGTCAGCCAATCAGAGAGCTGCTGAAACCTGAAACAGCAAGAACACTCAGGAACGTTAACGGACACTCTGAGGACCGAGGACCGGACCGTCTATACACACGTAATATTATACTTAATGTGTTCTGAGGTAGTTCCAGCATCACAGGGGGCGGAGTCAGAGAGCTCAGTGATATTAACACTGTGAGGTTCTGCGGCTGCAGCTGGAACCAGAACTCCACCTACAGAACTAGAACCACCCAAATACAGATAGTACCATCACCCTCAGCGGAAAGGTCCTGGGTTTGATTCACTGTATGAAGTTTGTATGTTCTCCCCTGTCTGCATAAGTTTTCTATGGGAACTTAAAATTTGATCATTCATTTAAAGCAATTTTCCAAAGAACACTGTAGAACCGGTACCTTTAGAACTGGAACTAAATAAATTAAAACAGGTAGCTTTAGTAATGGAACTAAATAAATTAAAAGTAGAGACTTAAGTCCTGGAACTAAATACATTGAAACTGGTACCTTTAGTACAGGAACTTAATTAATTTAAGCAGGTAGATTTAGTACTGGAACTCTTACTAGTAGCTCTGGTACTACATCTAAATGATTTGTTCCTGCAGAATAACCTGAAAACCTTTCACCGAAGGAACCAGAAGCTTTAGTTTCAGTTCAGACGTTCTAATGGAACCATCACTCTCTCACCTGACGTGCCACTCGCTCCACTTGTCCGCTTGCTGCTGGAGTCTCACATGAGTTCTCACCACTTCCCCTCTGACCTTCAGCAGATGATCTTTGGTCTCCTCCAAGGCTTTCTGCATCGGATCGTTCTCTGGGATTTTGTGGCAGAGCTGATCCATCATCTTTATTCTCTTCTCGCAGGAACTCAGCGGATCCTCATGCTGGAAAAACGCCTGAGGAACCAGAACCATGAGCTTCATGAAGACACGGGGCCAGAACTTTCTCTTAAATCTGTTCCTCTACATGTACACTCCTGAACTCTCACCCCCTTAAACTCTTTATTTGAAGCTGACATAGGGGGTAGGGCGAGTTTTAATGGTCCCTAACGGTTCCAAATGGTTTCTAATGGTTCCTAATGATCATAGATGGAGGTTTAGTGGAAAATCAATGAAGATGAATCAGATGAATCTGTTACTGACACCAGGATGAATAGACTCAATGTTACCGTTTAATGGGTTAAATACTTTGGTTCTGGAACAACATGCTTTAGTACTGGAACTATAAGCTATGGTACTAAATCCAGAATCTTTAATACAGGAACTATGAACTTTAGTGCTGCTGTTTCTTTGATCTCACTCTGTGCTCTGTGATGACTCTCTCACTGCCGACGGTGCACAGTGTGTTCTCCTCTCTCTGTAGCTCCGCCCTGCACTCCTGCAGTGATGTCATCACCAAGCGCCTCTCCACCTCCACCCTGAGTCTGAGCAGATGAGCTGGAGCTTCAGCCTGGATGTCCTGAGGAGGCAGCAGCAGCAGCACACAGCAGGAACATCAGTCTGTCCAGTTTATTTATTTAAACCTGCCTGCAGTGACACATGTCCACCACAGAGGTCACCATATCTCTTAATCCACCAGACTGACCTTCCACTGTTTGTGTAGCCTCCTGACGGACTCCTGTAGCCCCTGCTGCTCCTCCTCTGGCAGGATGTCGGTGAGATCATCGCACGCCTTCAGGTACGCGTTCAGAACCCGCTGGTCCAGCCGACTAAAGAAGTCCTGATCGGAAAAACACGGGTTATGAGCAGAACCTGGGGGGGAGGAGTCAGAGCTGCAGGATGAAGGGGGGGAGGTCCTACGGTGTGCTTGCTGAAGAGCTCGGCTGGATCCCCTCTCTCCATCAAACACGCCTGGCCCACCATCAGAGTCTTCTCCAGCTCAGCGCGTGACTCCTCAAACCTGCGCGTCAGGTTCCCGTTCGCCTCTGCGACCCTCCTCCACTCCAGCGCCTCCTGCATGAGGGCCTGAAAACCCAACAGAACGCTGATTTAAAACATCCAATCGCTGCCATGAATGCTGTAACTTGATTGGTTGCTGCTGTAGGGGGCGATGGTGTCCCCGATCCCACCTCCCACCCATCACACGCACAGCTGCTTTATCAGAGGGTAAAAGGAGGTCCTGACCTGAGCGGTCGTCTGGATTTCAGTGACCCTGTTCTGCAGGAGAGACGTGTCGAAATTGTAGAGGGTCTTTGTACAGCACAGCGCCCTCTGCAGGCCAAGGTAGCTGCGCTCCACCGCGCACACGCACCGCTTACAGCTCTGCTGCTGGGACAGGAGCTCCTGCACATCACACACCAATCAGGACGTTCAATACATAACCACAGCCACCGCCGGCCGGCCGGTCACATGACCCCACCTGGTTCTTATGCAGGTCGTGCTGCTGCGCGATGATGTGGCCCGCGTGTTCCGCCATCTCATAGAACAGCGAGATTTGGCGCTCCAGCTCCTCTATTAGAGGGCGAACCGTCCGGCACTCTCTCAGAACCAGAGGACATTTTTCTTTGATCTGAAACATGAAAGGAAACCCAGTCTTATCCCGGTCCTCACATCCTCACACACAGCTCAGGGTCAGGGGGAGGGATGTAAAGCACATTGCCACCGGACTCAGGAGCAGTGGAATCAGGCCGTCTGATGACCCCCCCCCCCCCATCCGATCAAGCTATCAGGCCCTTGTAGAAACAGTTTGGGGAAGGCCGTTTTCTGTTCCAGCATGACTGTGCCCCATCAGGTTCTTTAAACATATGAGTTCCCCATGGCCATCCAGAGAAGAATGTCTCGGGGACTGGGACAGAGCACAGAGGAGAACATGCTAATCACTAAGCCACTGTGCCGCCCTTATTTATTTTAATTTATTTCATTAATTTTACTTAATTTTATCACATTTTTTCTCCCCAGTCTGATCCTTTAGTGAATTTTTG
>JAOUQT010239474.1:0-17384 GCA_025769995.1 Xyliphius kryptos | reverse complement strand
TTCATGTTCATCAAAGCAATCTTTTGAACTCTGCACCAGAATGTTGTGTACATTGTGAGATTTGGAGTAAAACTGTGCTCTTATCCTGCTAACTGAACCTTCACATTCTGCTCTTACTGCCGCAATGTGACAATAATGAAGATTGGCCACCAGGGGTCCAATTTACCCATGAACCCTCCTCCTCACACTAAAAGGACAGGGGTTTCAGTGTCCATTCCCTGTGTGTGTATATAAGTGTATTTAAAGTGTTTGCTAAATGTTTAAATGTAATGTAAATGAACAGTGTTTTCTCTCGTATATAAATCCAGGCCCGTTATTACAAGTTGGAGGAGCAGCCGTCATTTAGTGGCAACGTGCGCACACCCAACACTCCCCAAGCGTTCCTCTGGCTTCAGCCGTTCAACTCCAACAGCAACAGTTTCCTAACTCTGGTTCCGTCCGCCGAGCCGTTCAGCTGTGAGAAAGTGGTCACGCTGACCGGAAGGTACCTCATCAGTGTTTCTGCACTTAGAGCCAGTCAGCAGTCGCTGCCCGTCTTCTACATGGTATTATTCCTTCATCTCTATCACTGTTTACACTCTTTACATTTTATATTTAATTGTGATTTATCTGATGGACTGACTTGTTGCACAAAGAGATGCACAGATGAAAATATGTCAAAATGCTTCATTATAAAACTTTTATAAAGCAGCTTGCACTAAATAATAATGATAATACATTTTATTTATAATGCACTTATAATTTTTAAAGAAATCTCGATGTGCCACATCATAGGTTTTAGAAAACATCAAGAACCCGAAAGATAAAAACAACAGATCCGCACAGAGAACAGTATAAAGGGCATTAAAATATCCTAATAAGCATTATTTTTAATAATAAACGTTTAAGTCGATTTATATTCGTTGTTCTGTTCATCTGCTTAGTGCAACATAAAGTAACTAAAGTGATCTATTTTGCGTACTGTGCTTACACACAGAGGAGTTTGTCCTCCACATTTAACCAATTTGTGTAGAACACACAAATACACACTAATGAAGTGAGCACACGTGCCCGGAGCCCTGTATACGGCGCCCACGGAGAAATTGGGGTTATGTGCCTTGCTCAAGGGCACTTTAGCCAGTAGTTGGTGGGACTGGGAATCAAACCGCCAACCTTCAGGTTACAAGGCTGACTCCTTAACCACAAGCCTACAACTGACTACGAAAAAGACATTGAAGCAGATTCTGCTGTGGGTCAGAGGAGGGTAACTGGGTGTTAAAAATACCTGCTTTACTGTGTTTTTAATGTAAAGATTTAAAGTTCAGTCAGCTTTTTCTACACACCAATACCACTAATTATAATAATGGATGGCGCACTGGTGTAGCGGTTAGCGCTTCCACCTCACAGTAAGAAGGTCCTGGGTTTGATTCCCACCGGGCTGAACAGCTTTCTGTGTGGAGTCTGCATGTCCTCCCTGTACCTGTGTGGGTTTACCTCCAGGATCTCTGGTTTCTTCACATCTAAATACATGCTGACCGGTAGTAAATTCGTGACACCTAATGGTTGTGGGGCAGGGGTGGGAAAACCACGGTCCGTGGGCCAGATCCGGGCGTTACGTTTTTTTAATCCGGCCCACCGAACTTATCCAAACTATATCCATCCATAATCTTCTGCTTATTCCTCTGCTAGGGTCACAGTGGAGTGTGTGTGTGTGTGTGTGTGTATCTAGGTGATGTCCAAAGGCAGGGTGGTTCAGCAGGGACGTCTCATCATTTATGTCAATGCCAGGAGAGGTAACTGCTAACACAAAGAGTCAAATGTGTAAACACACGATTATCAGTATATTTTGAGGTCTGACTCTTGTATTTTTCTTTTACAGAAAATCGTGGAACTGTGACGCTGACCCTAAACAATCTGAGGACACTGACCCCCGTCGCTCAGGTGTTGCTTTACGCCATCCTGCCCTCCGGAGAGGCTATTGCCGACAGCATGGACTTCCCCATCGAGCTCTGTTTACCCAACAAGGTCCGACACGCAGAACCTTTATACACTCACTCACTCATTTTCTAAGCTGCCTGTCCTTAATGGATTCTGGAGCCTATCCCAGCACTCATAAGATTGACCTCTATTTTTGTTTTCTTATTGTTTTGTTCAGGTCTCTCTGAGCTTCACTTCAACACAAGAACTTCCTGGAGGAAAGACCAAACTGACCTTAAATGCTTCTCCAGGGTCACTGTGTTCAGTGAGGGCCATCGATCAGAGTCTGCTGCTGCTGCAACCCGAGAAAGAGCTGAACGCCGAGGCGGTACGGCTGCATTTAGGATCCATTACATCTCATTATTATAAACGTGAAGCGCGATCTCTCTGTCTGTCTGTCTGTCTGCCTGTCTGCCTCCACCTCTCTCAATGTTTTTACGTGGTTGCACTCCAGCCCTCCACCACCTCCCTGACTACACCGCCCACAAACTCGATTCCCTCAAACCATGTGCCAATCGCTATACATCAAGCGCTTTGTGTCATTCCCTCCACTCCACGCGCATGTCAAGCACCTCACGTCATCCCCTCCACTTTACACCGTGTGCCAGTCGCTATGCGCCAAGCACCTGGCGTCATCCCCTCCACTCTACGCGCATGTAAAGCACCTCACGTCATCCCTTCCACTCTACACTTGCGCCAGTTGTATATGCCAAGTGCCTTGTGTCATCCCCTCCACTCTACCCATGTGCCAATCGCTATATGCCAAGCTTCTCACGATTTCCCCTCCACTCTACCCGTGCACCATATGCTGTACGCCAAGCACCTCGCGTCATCCCTCCCACACTACCTGTGCGCCAATCGCTATACGCCAAGCGCCTCGCGTCATCTCCTCCACGCTACCCGTGCGCCAAGCACTATACGCCAAGCACCTTGCGATTTCCCCTCCACTGTACCCGTGCGCCAATCGCTATACGCCAAGGACATTGCGTCATCCCTCCACTGTACCCCCGGGCCACATCCGGGCGTTATGTTTTTTTAATCTGGCCTGCTGAACTTATCCAAACTATATTATCAAAATATTATTTCATTAGACGTTACTTCCATCATTCTTTTCTGCTATGCCTGCTTTTCCCCAATAGATGGCACTCTGCAGAAGTAAACAGTCAATAAACAGAGTGCCTCGCGGATGCACCATGCGCCTCGCGTCATTCCTCCACTCCACCCGAGCACCAATCGCTATAGAGCTGACACACACCGAGCTCCTTACATTATAGATGATAATAACCACACACACTTTACCGGGTTTTAGTAGATACCTTAAATAGACACACATGAGTTTCTGTTGAATAATCACAGATTTGATGATGAACCTGGTGTTCAGATGAATGTGTTTTATGATTTCAGGTTTTCAGTTTACTGCCGGTGCAGTCGTTGTCAGGATATCCATACAACATCGACGATGAGAATACGTACTGTGTGGACACCCCACCCATCGACCCATTCCCACGCCCAATCCCCTTTTTACTTCCCAGAGTTCCCAGAAGCAAGTTCTTTTTTCCTTACGGTGGCCAAAGTGACGTCTACAACGTTTTTAAAGTAAGAATCATTAAGAATATAATGTTCTGTTAGCAGATCCAAAAAAATACTTTATTTTAAAAGTTATATATTGTGAATCATGGCTTGATTATATTCTGGTTAACTAAATGTAAAAAAAAATAAACACAAATATATTTATTAAAATTAATTAAATAGGGCAGCACGGTGTTTTAGTGGTTTCCATGTCCTCCCCGTGTTCACGTGACTTTCCTCCGGGTTCTCCGGTTTCCATCCACAGTCCACAAAACATGGATTCAAGGTAAATTGACTGCTCTAAATTGCCCTTATAGTGTGTGGCTGTGTGAGTGAGTGTGTGCCCAGATTGGTGCTTTGTCCTGGACGCTCGAAACGTTCTCCTATATATGTAAATTCCTTCCCAGCGCTCAGAGGAGAACGTACCAAGCCACCGTGTTGCCCAGAGAAATATATATTGCACATATTTTGTACATTATCTATGAATTGAATTATTGCACATGTATTTTTAAATTATATCGTTTATTGTGGGTGGCACGGTGGCTTAGTGGTTAGCATGTTCTCCTCTCAGTATTGGGGATTCTCAAATACCAATCTGGGTGGAGTTGCCATGTCCTCCCCATGTCCATGTGTGTTTTCTCCGGGTTCTCCGGTTTTCTCCCACAGTTCAAAAACATTGATTCAAGGTAAATTGAATGTTCTAAATTGCCCCTTTAGTATGTGTGCGTGTGGCTGTGTGAGTAAGTGTGTCTTGGTGTATCTGCCCAGCGCCTGAAACGTTCTCCACTGGATGTGCATGGGGAACCCAACCGCGACCCTAGTAGATGAATTAGCAGAAGATAATGGATGGATGGATTGTTTATTGCTCACAGTTATAAATAGGATTTGGGGGGGGGGGTAGGATTTTGAGTACTTAGTGCGTTGCTGAGTAGGGTTCTGATCTTACGTCGTTTCTTGTTTCTTTCAGAATATGGCCATGAAGATCCTCACCAACGCTGACATTAAGAAACCGATGACTTGCTATTTTGGTCCTTTCTTTAACTTCCGCCGTGAGCCAGGTTTCATTCTCCTCTGTTTATAACGTTTACGTTCGTTATCACACTGCTTTATTCATCAGAGAGGTCATTTTCTCTCCTCAGCTGTGTTAATGGACATGGCTGGACCTGCTGTGCCTGAAGCTGTACCTAAAGAAGGGATTGGAGGTCCTGCCACGTCTTCTGCTCCTGTGAAGACGGTGCGCACGGCCTTCCCGTTGACCTGGATTTGGGACCTGGTTCCAGTCGGGTTGGTGTTTCAGTTGGTATTTAATGAAGTCTGCCGCTGTGCTGAGACTGATGCAGTGTTCCATTCTCTGCAGTAATTCTGGAATGATGGCCGTTGATGAGACGGTGCCGGACACCATCACCACGTGGCAGGCCGGGGCATTCTGTACCTCTTCCATTGGGTTTGGGGTGGCCCCTAAAATTGAACTCACAGCGTTCCAGCCCTTCTTTGTGAGCCTGACCTTACCGAGCTCAGTCATCAGAACCGAAATGTTTACCCTCAAAGCCACGGTCTTCAACTACCTGCAGGGCTGCTTGGCGGTGCGTTGACTCATCCTGTTTAATCACGCCACTCCTGTCAGTCACCTGAGGTTTTATATTTAACACAATATCATTTAAAACATTAGTAACAATGCAGACAGAGAGCAGGAATGCTGCTATGTGAGCTGAATTAGAACCGGTTCAGTCGCTTTAACTCTTCTAATTATATTCAATAACACACGTCTGCACGGTGGCTTAGTGGTGAGCACAGTCGCCTTTCCAAAAACATGGATTCAAGGTAAACTGAATGCTCTAAATGTGTATCCTGGGTGTGTCTGCCCAGCGCCTGTAATGTTCTCCCCTGGATGGACATGGGGGAACCCCCACCGCGACCCATTAAAGGAATAAGCGGAACATAGCGTCTTCATTTATATTCAGAAGTTCCAAACTAAATTGATCCATAATGATCAAATCTTATTCAGTTGTTTGGACATTAAACAGATTTACTGATTACATTTTCCTCAGTAAAAAAAAAAAAATCAATAAAAGGAATAAACTAAAAATTCAACATGTTGCTGCTGGAAATTATAAAGATAGATAAGAGGCTTCCTTTTTATATACTTTCTTTCTTTCTTCTTTTTTTTCTTTCTTACATACTTTCTTTGTTTTACTTACTTTTTTACTTTAAGCATTAATAGGAAAAGAGACTGTAAGTAGGATCTTCTGCCTACTGGTCAAATCTGGAGTTTTTATAGTTTACATTTACCAACATTTACTTAAATCTGTGTAGATCTTTATTTCTGTACTTGTTTTCATAGTTTTCT
Organism: Xyliphius kryptos; assembly: GCA_025769995.1. Lineage (NCBI taxonomy): Eukaryota > Metazoa > Chordata > Actinopteri > Siluriformes > Aspredinidae > Xyliphius > Xyliphius kryptos. Next base: position 11,512 of record JAOUQT010239474.1, on the reverse strand, counting down.
TTTACTGCACATAGCAATTTAATTTAGGGTAAAATAAAGAGGTTTTAAAGGCCAAAATTCTTTCTTTCTTTCTTTTCTTCTATCTTTTTTTTCTTACTTTCTTTCTTTCTTTCTTTCTTTCTTAGGACAGAGCAAAAATACATCAGCAGAAAGAACAAAGTGACACAAACTGCAGACTCTGATGTGATTACAACGGTTAAATCTAGAATTTTAATAGATTTAAATTTTTACAAATACATGAAAGCCATTGACTCTTGTAAATCAGTGTGGTGCTGCTGGGGGGGGGGGCCAGTTTGCTCGTGGCTAACAAGCTCTGCTTCACACCAGAATTTATTTAAATCTGCGTGGATTATTTAATTCTTTATTTTTTAAATAGTTTTCTTTTGCTGCCCACTTTAATGTAGTCTTGGGTAAAATAAAGTGTTGTTAGAAGTCAAAAAAGTTTCTTACTTTCTTCTTTTCTTCCTTTATTCCTTTCTTTCTTACTTTTGTTTACTTTTACCTTCTTTCTTACTTTCTTTCTTGCTGTTTTCCTCACTTTCTTTCATTCTTTCCCATTTACTTTCTTTTTTACTGACTTGATTACTTACATTTGTCTTTTTTTCTTTCTTTCTTACTTTATTGAATGCAGAGGGAAATTCAGGGAATCCGGCGGCTGTACAATTTTGCACAAATTATACAAATAAAAATTAAAATAAAATAACTGAATTAAAAATGATTAAAAAAAAACATATAGAGTATGTCAAGCAAAAAGATATACATTTAACCAACTGACAGTGTGGTATATTGGGTAAAAAGTGTAGTAAATGTGATCAGTGACATTGTTAAATCTAACAAACAGTAAAACAATGAGTGTTAATTTATTCGTTGACTATTAAGATTTAGTGCATCAATAAATTTTGGTAGCTGGAGTTTGTTATTAAAAGGTGTGTGTGTGTGTGTGTGTGTGTGTGTGTGTGTGTGTGTGTGTGTGTAATAGGTCAACGTGGACTTGGCTCCCTCTCCGCTGTTTGCAGCTCGGCCCTGTAGAGGATGCAGTTACTCCACCTGTCTGTGTGCTGATGAGAGTTACACCTTCTCCTGGATCATCACGGCAAACGTTGTTGGTAAGCTCAGTTGTATCTGATCTGTAAGTGACACACAGTCAACCCATTTATGTTTAAATGAACAGAACCTGTCGTTTCTGATCGTCCATCATTTAATCTGATAATAAAGCCTGCTTTCCTTTAGTTTCTTTAAACGTTATACTGTATGTGATTTAAGTGATTACAGAAGTCACTGCTGATCACTGTTTGTGATTTTAGGAGAGGCGTCCATTAACGTGACGGCGGCGGCAGTGCAGTCATGGACGCTGTGTGGACGTAACGCTGCCACAGTTCCTCAGAAAGGACGCATTGATACGGTCATTAACACGCTGCTGGTGCAGGTGAACCGAGACCATTTCATTCATCTAAGTCATATATCAGTTCAACCCTCAGGACAGTTTAATGACCCATCACATAGCAGACACAGAAATAAACACATTCCCAAGTGCACACATGAGGAGAACATACAAATCAACAGGGCAAGGGCATTGCCTCTTCTTAAGCTAGATATCTTGCAATATCCATCCATGATATTCCGCTTAACCCTCTACTGTGGGTGTGGGGTGGGATGGGTACAAATGCCCATCAAGGGAAGATTTTGGGCGCTGGGCAGATACACCCAGGACAGAGGCGGCAGTGCAGGCATGGACTCGGTTGTAATGCCGTCACAGTTCCTCAGAAAGGGGGCATTAATACTGTCATTAACACACTGCTGGTGCGGGGGAATCTACATTATTGGATGTATTAATGTCATTTAGTTATATATCATGGAAACACACACACACACACACACACACTATACGGGGCAATTTAGAGCAGCCAATTGACCTTAAATCCATGTTTTTTGACTGTGGGAGGAAACCGGAGAACCCAGAGAAGAAAACCCACCTGGATTCAAACCTGGATCTGAGAGGCGAACATGCTAACCATTAAGCCAGCCTGACTGCGGGCGGCACGTAGCTTAGTGGTTGGCACATTCGCCTCTCAGCGCTTGGGATTCCTTGCATGTTCTCCCTGTGTCTGCGTGGGTTTCCTCCGGTTTCCTCCCACATCCCAAAACATGAATTGAAGGTGAATTGAATGCTCTAAATTGCCCTGTATAGTGTGTGAATGTGTGTGGATGTGTGAGTGAGTGTGTACCCAGCGATGGATTGGCGCCCTGTCCTGGGTGTATCTGCCCAGCGCCCGAAACGGTCTCCCCTGGATGGGCATGGGGAACCCCACCGTGACCCTCAAAGGAATTAGCAGAAGATAATGAATGAATGAATGAATTCTTAGTTAGGATGGCATGGTGGCTTAGTGCTTAGCACATTCGACTTTCAGCCCTAGGGATTTCCGGTTCAAATCTCAATCTGGGTGGAGTTTCCATGTTCTCCCCGTGTCAGTGTGGGTTTCCTCTGGGTTTTCCCGTTTCCTCCCACAGTCCAAAAACATGTATTTAAGGCAAATTAAATGCTCTATCTTGCCTATTTAGTTTGTGTGTGCATGTATGTGCATGTGTGTGTGTGTGTGTGTGTGTGTGTGTGTGTGTGTGTGAGTTAGTGTGTATAGATTGACCGCTGTAGATTGGCGACACTAGTAGAGGATTAAGCAGAAGATAATGAATGTATGAATGGATTTTTAGTTATTCAGCAAAATGTTTTAGTTATTTTACACAGAGGCACGTGGATGAGGTTTGTGATTGACACTGTGGAAGATAAAAGCATTTAGATGGACATCCCGATCCGTCATTAGGGAGCATGGGTCAGTGGCTGCTTTGAGGTGTGCAGGTCAGTTTTTGCTTAATCATCGAGTGATGTGGTTCTATTGAACTGTTCGCTGAGGAAAGAAACTAGAGAATACGTGTGTCTCCAAGTCTCCAATATTGGCAGAAAAATTAGCTAGATTTTTTGCTAGTCGCTTTTTTTGAAAATAAGTCACTAGAGGGTCTGAATTTAGAGTCACTAAATATAGCAACAAAGTAACTAAGTTTGCAAAAGTGGTTAGATGACCATCACAGATGGTTGGATGGATAGATTTTTGTGCACTGATGTGGTTGTGATGTGTTAATGTATATTGGGATGGTATGAACCAATCAGACACAGTAAACAGACAACAGTTTTTAAACATTTTTTACATCTTAATTCTTTGTGCACCCTAAAAGATATGTCTACCTCATTGTTACACTTTGTGGATGTAAAGTCATTTTTCTCAAAAAGTGACCTGTAAGTGTAAAAATGTATGTTCTTTATAATTGAACACACATATATGACTTTTTTTTCCACTGTGGCACGCTGCTGTAATAGATTTGCTGGAACAAGCTAAACAGTTCTCTGCTATTTTTGACATTTAGCCAGAGGACCAGTGTTTATTGACTATACTAATGGTCAATTTTCTGGCAGCAAGCTCAGTGGAGCAGTAAGGCAATGGGGCAGGTCCACGCAGCCATGCATGCAGCTGAAAATAGATGTTGAAAGAAGGGGATTCTGTATATCATTGCTTTACCAATGCTAGAGTGAATAAGAAGGAGAACTGAAAGGAATCTCCTGTGGCACACTTTTGAACTTGAACAATTCCACTTATGGGTTTAGGAAATGTGGTACCTTTTGAAATAGATATGGTTATGCAGTGGCTGCATAGCTTGTGAAATGTGCTGCTTTAAATGCTTCACATTCATCGTTAGCCGCTTAATAATTACTCTAGTAAACTAAAAGCCACCGTCCTGCTAAAGTTCTTTCAGTAATCTTGAATTCCTTTTGCATGGTCCTTGTTGTTTGGTGTGGCACGGGTTAAGAGTAATGGATGATGTTTGCGCGTAGGTGGAACTGAGGGCAATTGTACAATAGTACATAAACATAATTAACACGCCTTCAGGAAGTTCCGCTAATGTCGATATGCAGCCTATATGGGATTGTGGGTGACACACAGCACCAGTCATGTTTGCTTCACTTTTTATCCATTAAATCGTTTCCACTTACTGTAAAGATGGACTTTGCAGTTCTACAATTACAGACTATAGTCAATCTGTTTGTAGGCTACAGTACATACCGTGTTAGTCCCCCGTTACTCTGTTCTCTAATGGTCAGGACCCCAATAGCATGCCTAATACCACAGAGCAGGTATTATTTGGTTGGTGCATTATTCTCGTTCCAGCAGTGTCACTGAAGTTGTTACATGAAACTACAGCAGCACTGATGGACACTGAAATACCCTCACCGCATCAGTGTCACTGAAGAACTGACAATTAACCAGAAAGACAGAGAAGCAACAGGGTACTAACAAAAAAAAAAGAAACCAGATGCACTACAGTCTGTCATTGTAAGAATACAATGTCCATCTATATGGCAAGTGAAGAAATTAGACAGAGGAGCAAGAGGATGTTGTGTACAAACCTTTACATGGTAAGATGATAGTTAAAGTTTGCAGCAGCCACACGAACTTGGTGTGAAGAAAGCTACACTAGCCAGCATTTTGTATTGATTGCAATCTTTGAATAAAGTGAGATAAGATGGGACTTTATTGATCCCTTATCCCTATATATATCCTAGATCTCAACAAATACAATATTCCAGTTGAAAATCTTTATGTAGTGGATAGTGGAATGTGTTGAGAACAAAATAACATAATAATGATCAAAATGTAAATCAAAATTATCATCCCATGGATTTCGATTTCTGGATTTCGAATAATACTGACAGGCTGACCCAACGTCAGTGGAAAATCCTCAAGACAAGTTAAAATGAGGCTCAGTGTGCATGGCCTCAATGAGCCTGTATAACCTCCCTAAAATATGTAGTTATATAAAGGACATTGGTGTGTGAATGCTAAATGGGCACTTCCGAATTATCCAAGGATTAGCAATTATGAAAATTAAAAACCTGCTGGCTGGAAGCCTACAGCCGACTGTCAGTAAAGCCTAAAATTCTCATTCATTCTATCAAAATGGTTTCTGGAGGCTTCATGTGCAAACAACCCCAAGTTGACTTGACTGTCATTTTAACCATTTGTTAGGGCCTCTTGTCTCTAGAAAATGTCACTACTTTACAAAATTTGAATACTTAAATCTAGAAATCAAGCATCAACAAACACTAACATTTTGTTTTCATGTTTCGTTCTACTTCTCTGTCTCTGGTTCTTTAGCAAAAATCAATCGAGGAGCTGTGGGTGGTGTTTAAAAGCGATTTGGATGAATTCAATATTATTTGCTAAATCTTGTTTGTTATTGTTATTAAATAAAAAGTAATATTTTGGTGGAAAAAGACTTTAAAACTATAATTAAATAAATAACTAATAAGTTGGGCGGCACGGTGGCTTAGTGGTTAGCACATTTACCTCTCAGCACTGGGTATTCACAGTTTGAATTTCACAGTTTCCATGTTCTCCCTGTGTCCGTGTGAGTTTCCTCTGGTTTCATCCCAGTCAAACATGGATTTAAGGTAAATTTAATGCTTTTTATTGCCCCGTGTGTGTACGTGTGTGCCAAGGGATGGATTGGCACAATGTCCTGGGTGTGTTTGCCCAGCACTTGAGATGTTCTCCCCTAAATGGGCATGGGGAACCCCGTAACCCTCATTGAGAATTAAGCGCAAAATAATAAATTAATTTTATTTTTAAAAAGAGAAAGCTATTATTACTAAAAGTTAATAAATTAAGTAGTAATATTTGAGTTTAAAAAGCATTTAAATCTTCAGATGAAAGTCATTTCCGTGGAACTGAGCTGTTTACAACTAGCGTCCTAGTCTTGCGCTAGGGGGCACTGTGGCAAAATAAGGGCCCTGAAACTGCTGCCTTAGACGCTGCGACTAAAACGTATATTTTGGGTAGAATATGTCGTTCTCCATTCATTCTTTCTTCCGCTTAATCCTTTTACTAGGGTCATGGGGTGGGGGCATGCCATGCCCATCCAGGGGAGAACGTTTCGGGCGCTGGGCAGACAGGGTGCCAACCTATTGCTGGAAACACTTACACAGCCAAACACACTAAATGGGGCAATTTAGACCATTCAATGTCGTTGAAAGTTATTCAATAAACTATTTGAAATAAATAAGCTTTTAAAACCCGCAAAATTAGGGTTCTAAAATTGTTCTAAACCTGAAACTGCTGTCTATATCCTTTTGTTAATAAGCACTTCAAAAAAAACCTCCCTGGATTTCTCGATGAAGCCTTGGTGTCATCTTCCCATTACTACCTATAGGTGGTGCTCGTTTGGAGAGGCTGCAGAGGACAGGTCAGTCTGAGGTCTCCTCCCAGCGTCTCCCAATTAAGTCCAGCTCGGTAGGTGTTCCCTATCCATACTTTTATTATCCATAATTTATTTTTGTGTGACATGCACTTGCATTCCAAGCTAAATATCAGTGTAAACACATTAGAAAGCTTGATGTGCCACATGAAGTCTGGTATTCGGTGTGAGGCATCACTGGCCAGCTGAGGTATTGTTTGATGCTATGGTTGTTACGTAGAATGTTTATGTGTTCTGGTGGATTTTATATAATTTTGTTTTGATATCTTAGATCATGTTTATTTTTCACAGATTTAGCAAACTATACATTGTCTTTGTGGATTCTGTCTCATGCAGCTGGTCTGGTAATGCCTATGTTAATCATCTTGCTCTGCACATTACATGTCTGCACATTTGTTTAAGAACAAATCTAACATGATCAGTAATGAAGTGATCTATTTTGTCCTCCACATTTAACCCACCCATGCAGTGAAACACACACTGTTGAAGGGAGCACAAGTGCCTGGACCTCCCCAGCACACGGGAAGCAATTGTGACAATTATTTTTTTGACTATTGATCTGTCCATTAAACACATAACCCTTTTTGTGAAGCTTTTCCAAGAATCACTGTACAGTAAGATTTTTTTGTCAGTAATTGTCTAAACAGTACCAGAACTCTAATTAAGATTACTGATCAGCCCAGGGTAAGAAAAATGTGTGATGATTTACACTTGTCATCTGCATGAGGTTAACTGGTAATTTGTGAACTACTTGAACCTTGTAATTTAAGGTAAATCAAAAGCCACCCTTTTACCAAGGTTACCAAGGATCACAAAAAGATAAATACCCAACATGATATCGTTTTTTTTTTCATCATGTATATATTTTTAAAATTTACATAAAGTTCCAATCAGAAATATTCCACCTCCAAAAACATTATAAAGATGTGGATGAAAGATAATGACAAACAAAAAAAATCAACAAACAACATTTAGGTGCTGTATGTCTGGTGTGCAGAAGGCCGGGCTTATGACCAGAAGAACACGATCCTCACAGTCAAGCATGAAGGTGAGTCAATGATGGCGTCAATGGATTTTTAGAAGTACCAGGCATTTTAAAGAGAAATGTGATGCCATCTGTTGACAAATTACACCTTGGCCATCATTGAGCCTTCATGCAAGACAATGATCCCAATCTCACCCCCAAGTCAACCATAGAACAAGATCCTGGAATGTCCAGGTGTGGCCTTCTCAGTCACCAGAGCTAATCCGATTGAACATTTATGGTGGGAAAAGGCAGTTGCGGCACAGAGGCCATCAAACATCACTGAACTAGAGGCTTTTGCATGTGAACAATGGGCCAGGATTCCAACTGAAAGCTAAAAGAAGCTTGTTAGTACTTACCAAAAATGTTTGTTATAAAAACTAAAGGATGCTCCAGAAAGTATTAAATCAGGGGCTGAATAATAGTGCATGTCAACATGTGTTCAGAGTCACATTTTTCATTTTCACTTCAATTTATGTTGTCAAAAAAGTATGTACAGTAATAATTATGTTTGTTGTTTAATGATGTTTTTTGTTGTTTATGGTCATTATCTTTTGTGGGGTGGCACAGTGGCTTAGTGGTTAGCACGTATGTCCCTCACCACCGGGGTGTTTTCAGGTTCTTCCTGGGTTTTCTCTAGGTTCTCTGGTTTCCTCCCGCAGTCCAAAAACAGGGATTTCAGTTGAATTGGTTGCTCTATATTGTCCCCATAGTCTGTGTGTCTTAAGCCCAGTAGAGGGTGAGGGTTGTGTCAGGAAGGACATCCGGCGTAAAGACTTAGCTGCTTGTTCTGTGTTTTGCAATAATGCATGCCTCACAAGCTGGGTTGCTAGAGTTTTGTAACTCACACCTGTAAGCAATAAAGCTTTTCCTCACGTGATGCTTTGTAAAATTAAGCACATTAACAATTAGTTAAAAAGAAAATCAATTAATTAAATTATTTTATTGTAATAGTTGACATGATTTTTGCAAGATTATCTTAGGGCTTTAACACCTGGAAGGAAATAAGTAAAGTCAAAGCATCCGTTTTCTTTAGCAATAGCAATATTACATTAACGTATACTGGAAATTGTTATGCTGCTATAAAAATAACAATACTATGATATGTGGCTCATAAAAATACTGGACCCACCTAAAGAGACATTTAATAGTTTAAAATGTTAATTTAAGTCAATGTCATTTAAATGCATAATGTTAAATGATACATAAGATGGAGCCTTCACTCCAGTGGGAGTGAGTGTAACCGATGGCCCTCTAAATTTAGACCAACATACCTATAGTGGTGCCTGAAAGTTTGTGAACCTTTTTGAATTTTCTTTTCTTTTTTTTGGCATTGTTTTAACCTAAAATGGGAATAAATATTCCTAAACAAGTGAACCAAATCAAGTACGCCCTAACATTGGACTTGATCACTTGTTTATAAAGGAAATTATCCATTATTACATATTAGAGAGTAGCAAAAGTATGTGAACCTTCAATAAACCTGCAGTTTATTGAAGGTTTTTAATCAATGTAAGTACAATCGGGTGTGATTAATAATCCCTGTTCTTTAAATTCAAGACAACCTTTGATTTTCCCAATATGCCGTGGCAAACCGTCAGGGCCTTTGAAGCCTGATTTTGTTTCACAGACTCATGTTAATTACATTTTATCTGTGAATACTTTATAAATAATTCCACATGCTCGGTCCACTTCCTTTCATATTGTTTCCCAGTGTATTTTTTATTAAAGCGTTTAACCAGTCATATTTCAGGATCATTGGTTGTCCAGTTTAACATTTTTCTGCCTGTGCCTTTAGAATACATTTTGTTGGCTCAGTACCATTAAATAAATTTAGCTCAATCTGTTGCTTTAACCATTCAGATTTTGAATCTTTGATACCAGAGCCTTCTAGAAGGATGATGCCTTATCAGCATATTCAAGCAAATCATTAAACAATTATTCAATTATTTTCCTTAATAATTATGCAATATTATTAGGTTATTGTACTTATCTTTCTGTGATGCAACTGCTTTTCAGATTGCATTTTTGCAAAAGTTTATTTTATATTCATAAAATAAATAAATAAATCAGAAGTAAACTACTTATTGTCAGGTGGATAAATACAGACACTTCATTACTGAATGCCCAAGGGGTAAAATACACAGTCAGCCTCTGATGTGTTTGTGAAAAAATCTTGATATGAAAAGATAAGAAGAACAATTATTTTTTGACACCACACACACAAAACCTGGATTTCTATTGGAATAGTGGCTTTGCAGTCCAGTTAGAATGTTACTGCAAAGACTATTGGGTACATTCAGTGGGTTTTTTTAAAACTAAATCAGTTTTTCTATTTAAAAAAAAAATGGAACACTTGATCATTACGCAATCTTAACACTAGTGCCCTACACTATTAACGCCGTAAGCTCGAGAACAATGTGGACAGAGACAGGACTCCTTGAGCACAGGAATCGGCTTTACTGAACAGAATTGACATTGCCCTGCCATAATCAGTATTTATTATCTATTTCATCAATGATGGCAATGCAGTGCTTTTTCTTTCTTAATACATGAAACAAAAGATCCATTTTGTTCTTATCCATCTACAAAACATTGTTCCAATGGCCTACTTGACCTACATGTACCAACGCTCTTTTTAAAGCAGCAAAAATCTACAACCCTACGTGCACATTATGGTTGGTTAATGTTCTCTTTATTCTGGATTAACATCACTCCCTTTTAATTTATCAGAAGTTACCCTGGGATTTTGTGAACTTGCAGACTATGATATGCCTTGTGATGTGGTGTGGCGTTTGTTACATGCCTACTCCAGGTAGGGGAATTGGACTCAGAAAACTTAAGAATTAATTCCTGAGGGGAAATTGCAATAGTTTTAGTATACAAAAAAAGAATAAAGGATAAAAGGATTAAAAAATGCTTTATAATCATGTATATTGTATATCTAATATTGTTTCGTAATGAGTTTGTAAGTTATGTGTGTAATGGGTGGTCCAGAGGTGGGTTTTAAGTAGTTAAGAGAGGGAGGGGAGGCAGTGCAGAAAAAGTGTTAAATGTCCTGCTTGGGGCAGTTGTAGGCTTGTGGTTAAGGTACCAGCCTTGCAACCTGATGGTCACCGGTTCGATTCCCAGTCCCACCAAGTACCATGGCTGAAGTGCCCGAGCAAGGCACCCGACCCCCAATTGCTCCCTGGGCGCCGCATAAAAGGCTGCCCAACGCACCGGGCACGTGTACTCACCTCACCAGTGTATTTCTGTGCTTCACTGCACGGATGGGTTCAATGTGGAGGACAAATTCCCCTGTGTGTAAGCACAGATCACTTTATTCACTTTATGAAGAAAGCTGTCCCCCAGTCTGCTGGTTCTCACCCGGAGACACCGCTGTATCCTCCCTGATGGCAGTTGGCTGTAGAAGTTGTGTAGCGGGTGTGTAGGATCACTCTGGATCACACAAAACTGTCAAATATAGGCAAACCTCTTACAATGAATGTTATATAAAAAATAATAACATTATTCTTAGAAACTGGATTCAGCTTAGTTTTAAAACTTTTGGGTTACTTTTTTTATAAATAGGCTATAGATTGAAAATCTGTTAGAATTCTGACTTTTAATTTTTGTGCTGTTAACCAAACAGATTTAATCTAAAGAAAAGTGACGTGCATTATGTCTAAGTAAATTTTTCTTTAAATAGGTTTGAAAAAAGCGAGTGGTGTGATTTTCCTTCCTTTCGACATTTCAGAATGAACACATAGAAACACAAAAGGTCAAAAGAGGAATACGTCAGCAGATTACTAAGATGGGTGTGTTTATTTTGACACATAAAGCCTTTGATGAGTTTAAGCCTTGTCACTGGCTATATCCAGTTTGCAATACTTTCCAGCTCCTTTTTCTTGCAGCATTACTTATTTAAGAATGTTCTGTTTTGTAAGAACAAAGAAAGCAGCCTAGAGCAGAAATACTCGTTTTTGACATCATGACTGCTATAAACTGTTAAGTAGCATGTGCTCTACAGATGTTAGGATCAGATCTGATAAGATAATGTTAAGATAATTATTAGGATAGATGTAATAAGATAAGATAAACTTTAATACTATGTATGTAATACTGTGGTGGCACGGTGGCTTAGTGGTTAGCACGTTCGCCTCTCAGCGCTGGGGATTCCCGGTTCGAATCCCTATCTGGGTG
>JAOUQT010239170.1:0-17386 GCA_025769995.1 Xyliphius kryptos | reverse complement strand
TGTTAAAAAAAAAAAAAAAAAAAAAGAAAAAAATAAAGATGGCTGAGGTTTATTAGTAATTTTACACTTAAGCTCGAGCTATTATACTGAACATCAGCACTTTTCTCATGAGCCTGCGTAAAAACATTCAGTATATAAACCAAATATGTGGGTCATGACTGTCTTTGAATTAGAAAATCAAATTGATTTTTGAAGCAATGAAAGCAGTGTTTATTTCATTCTTCAAATAGTAATCCAGTTTACAGAGAATAAGTTTTTTGATAAGGTGAGAGATTATCAAATGCAGCAGAACCTCATGATCAACCTTCCCTTATTCTTATGCTTTTGTCCATCTAACAGGTGCCGGTTCTCCTAAACTTCTTTAGAACCCTGTCTTTGTAAAAACTAGAGACGTGATCTGTCGAAACATTTTGAAAAAAATCTTGAAATAGAAACCAAAACATGCCGAGTGTTTAACAGATGAACATTATAGTTTATTACAGAGCATCACACCTCTAAAAAAGGTCAAACCTTCTCAAATGTTTGCCATGACCAAATGTCGAGACATGTGATTCAAACATTGCTTTTTCATCTGTCTAGATGATTCCACCGCAGCCTTAAGAGGAGAAGACTTCAGAAGATTCAGCTCAGCGCATTTCCTTTGGGCATTTCTGTTTTTAGGACGTATAAAGCTGCTGGGTTTACTGCAGCAGTGCAACACAAACTAACCAGTTTAAGCACACACTTCATGTCATTCAGTGATTGGGGGTAAGAACACCTGAAAGGAGTTTGTGTCTCTGACAGTCCTCTGAGCCACGTGGCTGTCCGGTGAATGAATTGTTTTTTAGGGGCATGTTGATGACAAGTCAAGCCAGTTTACTGACGATGGCTTGGTTGAGTGAATTTAGCTGATTGGTCCATTTGTCCAGGGCTGTGTATCGGGCACCACCTCTCTTCTGGTGATCAAGCTCCAATAGCTGGTTGACCTGGTCGATTCGGCCGTTAATCGTGCTGAAAGGTGAATAATCGCAGTCATCATGTGCGTAAACATTTACATGATATTACAATTGCAAAATAAGATGCACATCAGGAGGATGGATTTTATTGTATTATAAAATCAATTTTATAAATGTTTATAATAAAAGGTTCACTTTTGGCAAACATTTTATGATTGGGATAATTTTGATAGTAATTTCAAACCTAAAGACTAAAGGTTTGATTTTAAAATTACTCTATAAATACTCCCATACAACCTGCCAAAAACGAATTTTCTTGATAGCGAGCATGATGCTCCCTCCACCATGCTTTATTGTGGGAATGCATTGTGATGAACTGCAATGACCACGTTAAACTATACTTACAGTAGAGTAACAATATTACAGTATAATGTTTTTATGTAATAGCTTGGTGTGGTAGATCTCTGGAGATCTAATTAATTGCTTTGTAGTTGTTTACAGTATCAGTTAAACGTTTGGACACACCTCCTTTCTCTAGCTCCATTGTCTATTTTCTCCAATTACCATATAGATGAGACTGTATTTTTGGCTATTAAAACCATTGGACATTTAAATGATCCAAGTCATAACTATTTTACTTGAATTAGAACAGCTACATTGGCGTTTCCCGGCTACCCATAATTTGTCCACTTACTGTCATCCTCCATAACAAAATGCACTGCATACTAAACTGATCATGAATATGATGTAAGCTGTTAGGCTGATTTGTGTGTTGTTTCTAAGGAAAAATGCTTTTAAAAAATTCTGGCAATAAAATGTTTGATTTATATAAAGAAAACAACTCACTTATCCAATATACACTGCACAAGTAAGCTTTCTACATCGACCACATCAATGTTGAGTTCCTATAAAGTGAAGGCAGTAGGTTAAAACAGATTCTAATAAAACATTCTATCTACTCAATTACATACAGAGCCTTTTAAAGAAATTTGAACATCATTGAAAACTTGATTTCCATAATTCCATTCAAAAAGTTAAACTTTTATAATTTATGTTCTCAGGGTCCACAATTTAAATGATTAAGTATTTATTTTTTACATAATTTGGACTTCCAGCTTATGAAACCCTTAAAAAAGGAATACTGTGTAGTATTTCAGCCCAAACTTTGCAGGGCATGAATGTTTTACACAGAGTGTGTGACACACAAATCATCTACTAAACAGTGGAGGTGAAGAACAGAATCCAAACTGCTTGAGGTCCAGTGGGAAATATTCACTCGCAGTCATGACTTGGTGTGGGAATGGCCGGTGCTGGTAAACACGTGCTTTCTTAAATCCGAGGTCACAGCAATAGTCTACCAGAATGTTTTAAAGGACTTTACGATTCCTTCTGCTGAGAATATTTATGGAAATGCACATTTCATCTTCCAGCAGGCCGCCAAAAGCATCAACACCTGGTTTGATGCCCATACCATCATAGTGCTTGGGAGTTATGGAAGCCCTGATTTCCTTGATGCTTGCGACCAGCTTTTCTTTGTTGTTGGATCTGGTGCCCCTCTTTTTCCTCTTCAGAACGCCCCAGAGATTCTCAATTGTGTTAAGGTCCAGCAAGTTGGCTGGCCGGTCAAGTACATCACATGCCATCACAGTGGTTTTGGTGCTTTTGGCAACATGGGCAGTGGCCAGGTCTTGCTGGAAGATGACCTCTTCATCTCCATACAGAGCCTCAGCAAAAGGAATCATGAAATCCTCTAAAACATTCTGGTACTTTTGCAGTGACCTTGGATTTAAGAAAGCAGAGTTTACCAACACCTGTGCCGGAAATCATGACTGACTGCGGATATTTTACACTGGACCTCAAGCAGTTTGGATTCTGTTCCACACAACTACTGTTTAATAGATAATGTGTCGCACTCAGTTTAAAACATTAATGCCTTAAAAAATCGTTTAAATTGTGGACCCTGAAGCTATAATCTATGAAAGTTTTGAATGGAACTATGGAAATGAATCAACTTTTCCATAATATTCAATTTTTTATATATAAAGTGGAGATTACCTTTGAAATGAAGGGTATGTGTATTCTAGTATAAGGCTTAATTAATTTGATGAGCACTTGTGTTCTTATGTTTCGTAGCAGCTCTGAAAGAAAGGGGGAAAAAATTAGTCATTTGATAAATGTCTTCAATCTCAGTGACTCAGTCCCTTTGGTCCCTTTCTCTCTCTTTATATCTGAAAAACTAATTCGTGTAGTGTTTTTTGGTTGTCCTCAAACACAGGTTTTCCCAGATGCTTTTATCAAAAGCGACTTACAAATGAGATAACACAACTCAGTAGTTAAAAAAAACAGCTAAACTGCAGTACCATCAACCCTGTGCATTACTCGATCTGGCTGTTTTAATGTATTTTTTAATTGTAGATAAATCTTTGACATTTTTTTTGGTACTATTTTGTATTTTTAAATTGTCCAAAATGTTTCCCTTTAAATCATAGTTACATTGATATTTATGATGATTTAAAGCTGGGTCTCTATTAGGGATGAGATGATGGTACGATTATTGTCCAAGAAATAATCATGAAAATTACGCAATCAATCAATTAATTGATTTTACCAAAAAAATGCCAGAAGTCACAGGAACAATGCACAGTTTCTTATGATTGTTTAATTAATATAAACATGAAACAATATATTGTCATTTAAAATAAGCTAATGTTGGGCTTTTGCTGAATATTTACACAATTTTCTTTAAAACACAAAATATTAAATTATTTTGTATTAAGTACATATTTAAATTTATTCAAAAGAAAACTTTCTAAAGAATGATTTTACAGTAAGAACAACGTAAACAGACAGGTGTGCTATAAATGGAACTTTATTTTTGTTCCCTGAGAGTTGCGCCTCTTGGGTTAAAATTCCATCTGTAACGGCATAATATGCATTTGTCTTATCGATGTCGTCATGACGATGTGGGGTGCTGTTACGATAGATTAATTCTAACATTTCAAATCACAATGAACTACAAAAACGATGAATCCCCTTACCCTAGTCTCAACACATTGCACACTGGTAAAAACAAAAAAAAAACTATTTTCCAAACTGCCCTTCACACTCACCTTCAATATGTTCCCTAATGAAGGGGTCATCCATAATGTTACTGTGATTTGTCTTCAGGATTTTCTCAAACTCCGTGATGTCATTGTTCTGATAGGCACTAAATCAAAGCAAAGAGAACAAGCTACAGTTATACTGTACTGGAGCAGCTCATGCACACAGCGTATTTTGTTTAGTTGTAAAACTTGCCCTGTTCTGTCTTACCTTACCAAGTTCGTCATTGCTAGAATTTCAGGATCATTTTTGTAGGGTTTTGCCTGGTCACAGAATTACATTCAAATCAATTACAGCCCTTAAACCAGAACGTCTCTAAAAAACACTTCCAAAAAAGATAAGATTTTACCTCTTGAGAATCGAATGGGTTTATTCCCGACTTCATCAGCATGTTGGCTAGAACCAAGTACTTTAAACAGGTTGTTCGTCTGGGGCTACCAGATTCATCATAATTTTTAAAAGCCTCGAAAAAGTCTGTATGTGCCTTCTCGAACTCTCCTTCTCTTAAATGCATTTTACCACCACATTCTAAAACCACACGCAAACATACAGTTCAGTGAAAACTTACATAAGTGAAGTTGAAATAAAGCATCTGTTAAAGGTACAAGCATCAGGCAGAAGTTTGAACACACCTATTTGCTCCACTTATTGTTCATTATCAGTTTCTCTTACTGTTAAAAGGGACTTTGTAGTTGCACAGACTGTAGTCCATCTGTTTGTGGACTACAGTATATTACTGTGTTAGTCCCCTTTACTCAATTATCAACTGTCAGGAAACCAATAGTAGCACCACAGAGCAGGTATTATTTGGTTGGTGCATTATTCTCATTACAGCAGTGTCTCAGAGGTGTTTAAATTAAACTACAGCAGTACTGCTGCACTAAAACCCCTCTCACTACTTCAGTGTTACTGCACAATTGGCAAACAATACACCACACAAATTATACCCGTTTGGTGATGGTTCTGACCAAGGGAGACTAGAAAACCAACATGGGACTGTTGGGACAGAAGAGAGAGGTTAAACATATTTTTTTTTTAAAAATTGCATCACAGTTCAGCGATGGATTGGCGTCCTGTCCTGGGTGTATCTGCCCAGCGCCCGAGATGTTCTCTCCTGGATGGGCATGGGGAACCCCCCCGCGACCCGCATAAAGGAATAAGTGGAAGATAATGAATGAATGAATCACAGTTTGTAATCATAAAACTAAAAAGTCCATCTATATAGTAAGTGAATAAAATAGACAGAAGCACAAGAAGGTGTATCCAAACATTTGACTGGTACTTTAACCAGTATTTATAGAATACCCTGAAACCAATGTCATATTTTTGAGTTATAAAATTTTATTAAGTAAAAACAGCCTATAACTAAGAACAACTCAAAAATATCTGTACAAAATAATTCAGTGGTGAAAACATGTAAATGTCTGGTTCTCAATATTTTAAGAGTGGCGCAGTAGTTATGACTTTTGTTTTACAGCTTAACGGTCCAGGTACTAGTTACTAGCCAGAACAGATTATTATCTATTACAGAAGTTTGTATGTTATCAGTGTGCACATGGTGGACTCTCGGAAAAACTTATTAAGGGTGTTGATCAGTTTTATTTCAGTATAAAGTTAAACATAAAAACTAAAAGAAAACAGGACCAGAGTTACTAAAAAAAAAGTTACTGTTTAATCATCTGAGTGAAATAGAAAAATGCAGATAAAACGATCACCTCTTATGACTCCCATTATGAGTGGATGTGGGATAGCAGACTTGATGTGTAACGACTGCTCGTAGAGAGCCTTCAGTTTCTTGTTATTCTTTTGTGCGGTGTACATCTGAATCTCCAAAGCATAAATCTCCAGCAACTGTGTTCCTTTCTTCAAGTCATCTTCCCCATCGTCCGTCTTTAAAACAGTTTATTTACATGAACACCAGCTATAATAAGATTTCTATACAAGTCTGTGATTATGCTTATATAAAGACACAAGTCATTGCAAATCATTTACACTGGTTGGACAGCCTATAAAATGATGTACCTGTGATACATCTGATACAAATTGAATTATTACTGTAAATATAATCATTAGTACCATTAGATCCAGTCCTACCTGACATGACTGATGCAACTGCCTGAGAATTTTCTGAAGCTTTCCATACTCCTCTCTTTCTAGATACAGTTTTCCCAACTGAAGCAAATACAGAAACACATGACAATTCCAACAAGGCAATACTTTTGTAATGCAAGGATATGCAGATTTCTCATTCCATTTTGTATTGATGTATAACCCCATTTCCAAAACAATTTGGACATTTCAGAAAATTGAATGAAAAAGGTATATGGGTGCACAAGTGTAATTTGCATGGGCGACAAGCATATGTTTAAACACAAAGGTATATTAAAATGTATGTCATATATACAAGATCATCATATTTACTTGACAGGAAATATACATGTCTTATTCTGACCCCACTCTCATATGGTGGTTTCAGCACAACATAGTCTGGGGTCATCAAGCTGTCTAAGAGTAATTAGATTCACTTGAGGAATCAAACAATAAAAAGTCAGTTCATTTGCTGAAACTCACAAAATCAATTCAGGCAAAAGGCAACAAAAAGGAAGTGTTCCAAAATTGTGGACTGGACAGTGAAGCACATTCAAATTCTTAAAGACACAGCCTTCATGCTGCCAGCGGTCAAAATCACAAACCTGGCTTAGTATGGCAGTTTGTATATTTTAATACATGAAAACGGATTAGCTTTAGAACAGAGGCCTGAGATTTTGAATTCCACCACTTACACTGTGTGAAGAATTATTAGGGAAATGAGTATTTTGATTATATCATCCTTTTTATACTTTGTCACACTCCAAGCTGTATAGGAAGCAATTGAAAGCCACCCACCAATTAAGTAAATCAGGTGATCAGGTGCATCTCTGTAATAAGAAAGAGTCCGGTCTAATGACATCAACACCCTATACAAGATGTGCTTGATTATTAAGCAATATCCATTCCTTTGGCAAAATGGATCAGAAGAGAGATTTTGGCGGATTCTGAAAAGAGGGATGCAGCAGTCTTGAAATTTCCGAACTTTTAAACGTGATCACCGAACAAGCAAGCATTTTATAGCAAATAGCCAACAGGGTTGCAAGAAGCGTCAAAAAAAGGCGCAAAATAACTGCCCAAGAATTGAGGAAAATCAAGCATAAAGCTGCCAAGATGCCATCAGTTCTGTCATATTTCAGAGGTGCAACGTTACTGGAGTAAAAAGCACAAGGTGTGCGATACTCAGGGACATGACCAAGGTAAGAAAGGCTGAAAAAGACCCCCTTTAAACAAGAAACATAAGATTAAAATGCCAAGACTGGGTCAAGAAATATCTTAAGACTGATTTTTCTAAGTTTTTATGGACTGACGAAATGAGAGTGACTATTGATGGGCCAGATGGATACTCTTCACCGCCGTAATTTTTCTGTAACAGTGTCTATTGAACACTGAACATAATTATACTGTTTTCAAATTTCATGTTTATGTTCTATTACACATACAATAAATAAATACCTTAGTATTAGTTTTAAACCACAGTCTGTCATTTTTGGCATCCTTCAAAGCTTCTAAAGTTGTCTCATAAAATTCCTGAAGCAGGTCCATCTGTAGTCAGAAAAGTCAAAGGACCGTTTATGCAAACATGACTTTATTCAATTATTCAACTTAAAAGATTATAAACTAACATATATAAGCCATTACTAAACATAAAATATTACCTGTTTGGATGTTGAAATGTAATCTAGGATGGAGTTTATAGATTTTTCTGAGTAGTTCCTCGTTACAGCACTTCTTATATACGTCAACAGCTGTTTATATCGGTTCATCATTTCAGGGAAGTTCGTCTAAGTAAAAAAAAAAAAGTAAATTAATTATTAAAAACTTTTGACCAAATATAATTTTTTACAGACGTATGCACAATTCAATAAAAAAGAAAGAAGCCTTGTGCACATGTAAAACCAGTCTTATAGGAAAAACTGTCCCTTTAAAGAGGACAACCTTCTTTTCTCTTTATTTTTTTTTAATCAAAAGAATAATTCCAAAATTACATAAAAAAATGCAAAAAAAAAAAGGCAATTGCAAAATAGCTATGCAATAAAAACCTATGGGGCAAGCAAATAAGTTTTTGGTTTTGCCACAGACAGCCTTATACTGTTACTAGTCCTTACTTGGGCCACGATTGTGATGACGTTGCCTGAAAATGGTGTAACCACTCATTTAAAATATAGTCTGGGGCGAGGGTCAAGCTGCCTGAGGACGGACCCATAAGCTACAGCTATTTTGATTTCACAAATTAACACATTGTTTGGAAATCATTTGTCTTAACACAATTGAACTGACCCTCTAAATGATGTTTCTTTATTTTATCTCTGTGATGACAACCACCACTCTAAAGGTCACAAAGTTGTTGAGAACGTTCCAATATATTCTAGACGTAGAGTCACTATGACAACCCCTCTAAAGGTCACGGAGTTGTTGGGAACATTCCAAAATACTATAATATTGGACAGTAGAGGATGTATAAAACCTAGCAAATGGAGTTAATTTATAGTTTTATTTATAGTTTTGATGAACCCCAAAATATAGCAGTCTGACTGAATAAAACGTCTTTTTTTTTTTTAAATATAATTTTTGCATGTTTCGGAATGTTAAAATAAACCACCTCCATGGATACTATGAATTAATTAAAAATATGACAAAGACTAATTTACATATAAGCTAGTTAATTTAGATGTTACATGAATCCTCAAAAGACCAAGTTTAATGGCCTCCTTAGGGAGAACAGAGAAAATAAAAATTAAATACCCAATACAAAAACAACTTTCACATTTCTTATGTGGTTGTAAAGAGTATGTAAACCTCTGGATTCCCAAGAGTATGTCAGATGCTGTGGTAATAAAAGCAACAGTGTGAATTTGTACAGCGTGCCACACAAGTTTCCCTCTTCATTTCTAACCTTGTTAATTTTAACAGCTTACCATACTAATGCCCTTTGTGGTTTTACAATTACAAACTGTAGTCTTATTTGTTTATTTACTCTATACTTCAATGATCCTTACAGTGCAGATATAATTTGGGTGGCAGATGATGTCATAGCAGTGAAACTGGACAATTTTAGTGTATTATTTTTAGTCGAAAAGTGACACTGATTTTTTAAAAACCTTTCAAATCTAAGCAATATTTTAGTTTCATATCCACCTCTACCAGCACAGTACACATCTGTGTTATTGTAGTGGTAAGATAAGAAGCACTTACACAAGCTTACAAGTACTCAAAATAACTGCTGTAAATCATGACGCAGGTTCTGTTGAGAGCTCAAATATGAATATAAATCAGCCTCGAGACATAAGCAGTAGCAGAAATTATTCATATGCATGTTGTGCCTTTCAAAAATGTTTGTGCTTTAGGGTGGTTTTGAACATCAAGCAGTGATCTGTAAAAAGTTATTCAGGATGGTCCCAACAAGGTTTTTCATTCTGGTAAGTATTAAAATGCACTATATACAGTAAACCATTTAATTGTTAATCTATCAATTTAAAGTGTTTATGTTGCTTAGTTGCACAATGGAAACCTAAAGTAACATGAAATAAACATGCTTAAAGAGTTTTATACATAAAGTAGTAAACAATCAAAATGTGGTTCTTTAGCACTGTATGCTGATAGGCTAATCAGCCTTCACTTGAGTTATGGTTTCTTAAAATACATAACCTGGAGCTATAGAAGTCCCGCAAAACAGTATTTTAAGAACAACACACAAACATTGTACAGTTGAGAGAATCAAAACCTCTAAATGAACAACAAATCAAAATTTAAGACCGTTTAAAAGCTTCTAGTTTTTCTACCATAGTTGTATTACAGCAGTCTGTTTAGTTTGACAATCATGCTTATAATTAATTTAATGTAATCATGGAACAGCAGTTGTATTTTAAGGGGTAACAATATTTAAGTTAATCCTTTTACTTTCACTGTGATTAAAAGAAAATCAATTAAAATGCCCTTTGATACTGAATCAACTGTAATAACTAGGCTTAATTAAAGAAATAATAAGAAAAAAGTAACATCATGGCTTACCAGCTTAAAATTTATTTTAATCATCTGCTTCAGTGCTTTGAAACCCCACTCTCCTTTTTCTCCCTCCAGCTCCAGCACCTACAATGCAAACATGATCAGCCACTTTTACAACAGGTGCGAAGAGTGTTTTAATGGTGGAACTGCTTTAGTGATTTACCTTCTGAAAGCTGCTCAGAGCTGCTTTGGGGTCATCTTCCTTTAAAGCTTTGGAATTATAGTATTGATTTTCCAAGTCAACATTAGGCTCAGAATTACTGTCCTCTGAGTATTCCTGGAAAAATACACAAATAACATTAACATTTCTAGTATTTCAAATCAGTTAAAATAATTCATTGTTTAATTAGTTCCTGTGAACAGTCACCATTTCAATTGCTCCATCAAACAAAGAGAATGAGAACCTCAAAGTAAAAATATGCTAATTTAAATCAAACTGGACCATTAGCTTTTTGCCAGTTATGTGACCCAGCATCAGTTACATTTAAATAAGCAAACATCTTTAAATATTTTAAATGCAACTTTTTCATTTTTTAATGTTCAAATGTTCTAAGGCTGTCTGTATCCATACCAAGAATTTTGAGTTCAATAACACTTTTTAACAGAGCTTATTGTCTAATACACAAGTGTTTGTAGGTAAAGTAAAGAAAAAAATAGACAAGTATAGATACTACCTATGCAATTTAAAAATAGAACAAAACTGAGATTAAAAGAGAAAATGTCCCAAAAATGCTGCACTGCTTTACATTATGGAAAGATGTGCTGCCTGCCAATCATCAAAATGTTAAACTAAAGGCTTGTTTAATTACAGTTTGCTTTAAGTCCAAAATCACATGTTAATGGGGTAAGTCTCCTTTTACTGGTCTAAGGTAGTTAATTTAGTCCACATTCAAGCTCAAGATTCAAATCAGAAATTGCTTATATACATACATAAGCCTTCTGGATTATGCTTATAATGCCAAAAGAAAGTTATTCATTTGATTAGAACAAAAATCAGATTTTGCTTGGACAAAAGTCTTATACAAACATGATGTGGAAATTATACATATACTTTACTTTAAATACCCTAACATACTGCAACAACATTAGAACAAATTCATGGTGCCCTGTTTGGCTTCCATGAGCTTGGAAGTCTGCATCCATAAGTCTTGGCAATGACTCGACCCTATTGATGGAAGTCATCTGGAATGGCAAAGCAGTTTTGCAGGGCTCCCAGAGTTCAAGATTTTTTTGGTTTCCTTTTTCAAGCCTTCTCCTTCATCCTGCCCCAGACATGCTCAGTAATGTTCAGATCCGGTGACTGGACTGGCCAATCCTGGAGCATCTGGATCTTCCTTGTTTTCAGGAACTTTGACATTGAGGCTGAAGTATCCTGCTGCTGAATTTGCCCACTCTTGTGGGCTGGACAATAATGGGCAGTAAGACTGTCTTGCTACTTTAGACTGTTGGTGTTGCCATCCACTCTGCAAAGCCCTTAGACCCCTCCATACTGAATGTAACCCCAAACCATTATTTTTTTCCTCCACAAAATGTGAATTTTCTGGGTGAATTTAGGGTTCAAGCAGGATCTTCTGCGGTATTTGCGGCGATTGGGATGCAGTTCAATGGGTGATTCATCAGAAAAGTTAACCTTATGCCACTTTTCGATTGTCCAACCATTCCGCAAACTGTGGGCCTTGGCAAATACCCAAGGTATTTTTTGTTGTCTTCTGTTCAATGGTGGTTTATGAGCATAATTTCTGCCATGGAAACCACTAATCCACAAACAGTTCTTGTAGATACAGCATTTTCTGGTGACCAGTTCTCATGGAGCTCCGCTGCAGTAGAAAAAGGGCTGGCCCTGGACTGTCAAAGCGAAAAGTTGGCTTAAGGGCTCTTGCCTGAGCTGGGCTTATCATCAACATCACCAGTTTCGTGGAATCTTTTTCTTATCCTCTCCACTTGACATTTGGACACATTTAGGATGTCTGCCACCTCAGAAGCAGACTTGGTCTTCAAGGAATTTATGATCAGCACTTTAGTTAGTGGTTGAATCTTTGGCATGTTGTCAGAGGTCAGGTTGCACATCACATGAAAGTCTGGTGTGCTGAGGGTTCTTTATATACACAGTTGGGAATGTGTTAATTACATAATTTGTTTCAGGTGAGGCTCTAATCTGTGATTGCTTGAAACATTTAAAGGCATGACAAGACTTCTGTCTTTGCAAAAACAGATGTTATGCGCTTAATCAAGCTGTGGACAGTTTCATTTTGCACCCAGTTATTAACATGAAAGCCCTTAACAATAAAGTGAACCATAATATTAAAACAACTGATTAATTACAAATAAAATTATATACCATTTTAAGTTACTATATCCTGATGCTCTGTTCAAACAACTGCTGATTTTTATTGGCAAATCGTCATTCTAAAGAGTCTGATTAAAGCACTTTATAAAGGCAGAACAGAAAAGCCGAACATATACAGTTAAGGTACCAGACTGTAAATTAGGTTCATCTTAAGGCTATATTCATTAGGATTGTAAGATGTATTAACTTGAGTCAGTCTAAATCAGTAAATATATTTAATGCTATAATTAAAAGTTTGGACACCCCTATAAGTAAAGTCTTTTTCTAGCAGTTTGCAAACAATGTTTCAGCAATTATGACATTTCTGTCCCTCGGCAAAGTGCTTATAGTTTTACATTTGAGCATTGTCAAGGGCAAACTGCTTGTTTATTGTGAAAAGAAAAGTAGCTTGATGTTTGTTAACTTTAATATTTCTGATTCCCGATCAATGAAGTCAGCGATGGCCAATAACAATCAATGGTATTCACTCTGTAAGATTTAAAAAAATAAATTAAAAAAAATAAAAAAAACACACATTTTGGAGAATGTATATAAAAACAGTGTTTCTTACATTTACTTCCGAGTTTTATTTAATTGCAGACTATATAAACCATAAATATTAACATGGTTAGAAAAAATAAATTCCTATAGTTAAGACCTCCAACACTTTCCAAAAGATGATGAAATGCTAATGGATTTATCACTTTGTAATGTTATCATTCCTTTTCACAACACTTCAAGGACACCAAGCGATTTAGTGTTTTAAGTGTTATTCTGCCCCAATCTTCCTACAACTGTCATAAGATGCGAAATAACAGGAAACTGTTGCATTTTCCTTTTAAAATTGGAACAGGCTACAGGCAGGCCAGTCCATTACCCATACACTCTCCATCGATATCTGTGCCTTTGGAATGCGTACAGTACATAAATTTGGTTTGTGTAGCTAAAAATTAATGGAAGTTCCTGAAAGCATGTTGCTCTAAGACCTCAGTGTACTTTTCTTTTACATTAATGCTGCTTCACAGAAGTGTTAAGCATCTTTGCCAAGGGCATAAACAGCACATATCATGACAGACCCTGGCTTTTGGCTTATAACACTAGGTTGTCCTTTTGTTATTTGGAGCAGAGCACAGCATTATGTTTTTCTATAAAAATACTGACGTACGGGCAGCATGGTGGCATAGCGGTTAGCACGATCGCCTCTCAGTGCGAATTCCAAACTGGGTGGAGTTTCCATGTTCTCTCCATGTCTTCAAGGTAAATTGAATGCTCTATTAAGTCTGTGTGTGTGTGTGTGTGTGTGTGTGTGTGTGTGTGTGGCTGTGTGAGCAAGAGTGCCTGAAACATTCTCCCCTGGATCGGCATGTGGAACCACACAACGACCCTAGTAGAGGATGAAGCAGAAGATAATGAACGAATACTAAATCGTTTGACTAAGGTAAAATTTCCACTATGTAATGTTCATTCTGGATGTTTATGAGTCTAAACATGGTGAACATAAGGCCTTCATTTTGCGCAAAGTTTAAGTATTTGCAAATACATTTTAGTATTGTGGTACATTCGGCAAAAAAAAATATCTAGAGAAATACACCAGATGAAACAGGACTGGGGGTCAACACAATTTGCAATCCATCATAGAGAAGTTTGTGGTGTCCAAACTCTTGATTATAGCATTAAATACAAATCCTAATCCAGACTGACTTACAAGGTTTATTACATCTTACATAATAAGCAAAACTTTAAAACTTAGCTCAAAGATAAACAGTAACGGACTTGAAGTACTGGGGTACTCAACATGATCCTAGTGGTCTACAATCAACTACCTCAATCAAGGAGTCCCCACTGCCCACATGTTTACTACATTTATAACAGTCATTATTTAAGGTGATTAACAAGTTTAACCTACTATTGTAGACATACAGTTTGAGTCAAAAAGTGTGGACACACCTCCTTTTTGCTCCACTTAAGTGTCCATTTTATCAGTTCCACTTACCGTAAGGATGAACATTGTAGTTCTACAATTATAGACAGTAGTCCGTCTGTTAGTGGACTACAGTAGATACTGTGTTAAACCCCTTTACTGTGCTCCATGGAGCAGGTATTATTTGATTGATGCCCAGCCGTGTAACTGGACACAGTTGCACGCAGGTCCCAAGCCCGGATTAATGGGGAGGGGTGGAGAAAGCAATGGCAAAACTACTCCACTATACTTGCCAAAATACTTCGTGATTCATAAAGTGACCGAGGGTCGGCTACGACTGATCGGGATAATCAATCAATCAAATTATTTGGTTGGTGCATTATTAAACAATACACATCCCAAAATTTACCTGTGATGCTCCTGACCAATAATTAACCAACAGTGGACTAACAAAAAACAGATGTAAAACAATCTAATCGTAAAACTACAAAGTCCACCTATATAAGTGGAGAAAATAAAAAATAGAGCAAGCAGGAGGTGTGTCCAAACTTTTGACTAGTACTGTGTAATATTAGAATTTTGGGGGGAATAAATTATTATGATGCCTGTGTTATATTTTCAATAACAGTCATTTTAATTTGCTGCAGACATTGTATTTCATTTGAAATAAAATCAATAGGCATCTTCGGCAAGTCTGCCCAAACGCCTGCTTACAATTGAAGTAAATATTTAACTGAATAAAGAATTGAGAATAAACACTGCAGAAAATTCTTTGCAACTAGGTTACGGTGACTATCGGTAACCAATTAAGAGCAGCAAAATGTGACGTGGTGCTTTTATGAGTTTACAAAGATTAATATTTCATAAACACTTCAGGACAAGCCAGTGACAGCTAGCTATTGGAAGCTAACTGCTAACTAGCTTGTCAGAGTGGAGCTTTAATATCCGAAACTGCACAGCTCATTCGTTGTAATAACTAAATAATGGATTCGATCAGATAATAACAGACCAGTTAATTGCAAGACATGAATATTTGTCAATACAACACAAAACAAGCGCGACAAGCGAGCTAACTATACACCAGCTAATCTTACATTAGGGAGGCGTCTTAAAGGCACAACACGTACTAAATAGTAGGCAAGAAAAGTGAACACGCCGCTACCAGGGCAGATACTTGACCTACTACATAGTGTGCAAGTGCACGGAGAGTGCGGGCAGCCTGTCCAACCCAAGCTACAGCTCCCGCGCGGTTTGAGTCACTCACTCAAACACGCGAGCAGGTTGTCAAGTGAGAGTAACACGAGCGCCAACGTCGTTCCTCAGCAATAAAAACCGACCGCAATCGAATTATGAAAACAATTCAATCCAACATGCAGTCGGGGTTCTTACCAAATCATAATCTTCTTCATCGTCGCACATGAAATCATCCTCCATGTCAGACATCTTGACCGGTGAATAGGGCCGAGTCTCCCACAATCCTCCGCGAGACAAAATAATCACCGTGTCTGAGCTAGTGCGCATGCGTTTGTTTGGAAGCGCGCTGATCCTGGATCAGATCACCCACCTTTGCTGTTCACTGAGTCCGATTTAAATCCGTTCCCAGATCAGCGTTAACTCCTCACATGGGAGTGAAGCAGTCAGATGGGTTTGAATACAATGTAGTCTTCCGTGTAGTTGGAAAGATTCCGGATCTGAGTGTCACCTGATGATCTGCTGCGCTTTAGACAAGATATAAATAATAAACATCACCGTCCTGATGGCAGCAAACCCACCCAAACTCAGAGTGACCCTTAATAAGAGGTAAGATCTGCATCAGTTCTTATTTCAAATGTTATTATTCATAAACATTGTGGTAGTTCGTAGCTTTCCTGAAGAATCCCTGCTTTGCAACGTTTGCATAATTTGTATAAGGACATTATATTCTTTATGTATGAAGATGTTAAACACAATGGAAGGGGTAATCAAAACTGCCACCCTAGTAAAACAAGTTAAAATATATGCGTTTAAACAACTGTGTGGATTTTATTCATGCATTTAGTGACAGATCCATTGAGGTTATGATCACAAAGCAGGACATTAAACTGTGTTCAGGAAGACTCGAACAGACTGGTGATTTAATTGATGTTAATAAGTCCATCCATCCAGCCATCATCCCCGTTACCATCCAGGGGAGAACTTCTCGGGCGCTGGGCAGATACACCCAGGACAGGGTGTATACACTTACTCACACATCCACACATTATATGGGGCAATTTAGAGCATTCAATTTACCTAGATTCCATGTTTTTGGACTGTGGGAGCAAACCAGAGAACCTGGAGAAAAAGACACGGAAAGAACACAGAAACTCCACCCAGATTGGCATTCGAACCGGGAACCCCCAGCGCTGAAATGCAAACGTGCTAACCACTAATCCACCGTGCCGCCCCGATATCAATAAGTGATAGGTTAAAGTAACTGCTTCCTAAAGCCAGACAAATAGTTGTATGTTATTAGAAATGTACTAAAGAGAAGAGTTCACCCCCTGTTCACATATGGTTAACAACCCCTTTAATGCTAACCTAGTTAGCTGTGGAGCTAGATGACCAGAGTATTGCAGAAGTGCAAAGAGTCGGCACATCACTGTCCCTGCAGAAATGACCATAAATAATACACCACCCATATTACACCGGTTCTGTGATGGTCCTGACCATCAGATAACCAATGGGACTAACAAACAAGGAAACAGATGTACTACAGTTTGTTAAAACCACAAAGTCCTTCAATATGGTAAATACAGAAAATAGACTTATGGAGCAAGAAGAAGGGTGTATGGCCAAATTTTGGACTGGTACTGTATGGTACTATATATTTATTAATAATTAAAATTTTATTTGACACACTGCCATATTTCAACACTGCATTGACAATGGTGGTGGTGGGATTGGTAGCTCTGTGGTTAGGGTGTTGGGCTGTCAATCTGAAGGCTGGGGTTCAAATCCCAAGTCCACTGATGTTACCACTGTGGGTCC